>DXKC01000603.1:0-20214 GCA_031170775.1 Cymbopogon citratus
GCGTCGTGCGTGCGCGGCCGAGGCACTCTAGCTACTCTAGCGGCGTCGTGGTACTTACAGCTAGAGGTGGAAGACAAAGCTGACTGGTAGGGCCTACCTGTCAGGGAGAGAGGAGATGTGAGACCCAGCTGTTGGAGAGTGGGAGAGAGGAGCAAGGCAGGGGCACCAAGGACATTTCCCATGTCAGTGCTGACTGTACATCAGCGTGTCATCCAACCTGGCGTGCCATATAGGCAAAAATGGTAAAAATGAAAGATGCGCAGCCAAAGAATGCTAAATTTGTAAGAGCCATCCTAAGGATGCTATTCTTGTAAGTGCACATCTTAATAATGGTAAAGATGTAAAATGCCCCCTTTCCGGCGCCCTGGGGGGCGGTTCTGGCCTTTCCTCTGGCCGGACCTATTGCTCCTGGGAGCGGCGGCGGTGGTGGTGTAGTGGAGCAGTGGTGGTGGTGGTGTGGCGGCGGTGCGGCGGCGCAGTAGGGGTCGGCTGCTCCGGGGAGGGGTGTGTTTTTGGAACTGCTGCGTCGGCGGCGGCTCCAGAGCTTGTCCTGGCCGGCTTTCTCTGGGCCGGTTCGGGTGCGCCCTTCACCACCGGTGGCGGTGTGGCTTCTTCGGCGGCGTCATGGTGGCGCGGCCGGCCATGGCGATGGCAGGGCTGTGGTGCCGCGGTGGTGCTTCTTGCGTTGCCAGGACCTGGTGGAAGCCGTTCTTCTTCGTTGTGGCTCGCCAGCGGGTGGGGTTGGTTTCCGTGGCGGCGCAGGGGGCAGTGGCGGGGTTCCCTCCCGTGCTGCTCGCTTCCTCCCCTTTCCTTGCGGTGGTCGCCTTGTGGCGGTGGCTGGGTTCAGGTTGGCGTTGGGGGAGTGGTCCTCGTCTATGCCGTTCCTCTCCCCTTGACCTTGGCTGCCGCGGCGGGGAGGCCTTTGTGAGGAAGGGGGCTTTGGCGTCTTCGGGTTGCTGGTCCGGGGCCTGGCCCCGGTTCCGGTGCCTCCCGGGCAGGGGCGGTGCCCATGTGCTCGGCCGGAGGTGGTGGTCGGTGGCGGCTGCGGCTTCGGCGGGCGGTTGGTGGAAGTTCTTGGTGGCGGATGGCTGGTGTTCGGCGGGGGTCTTGCGGGGTGCTGGCGCAGCTTTGCGGCTGCTCGTGCGGCCGGCGCGTCAGCCCTGTTGAGGCTTCTTCTGGATGGCCGGCAGCGACGTCTTAGTGGCTGGCGGGGACCCGTCATCTTGCTCGACGTCTGTGCTGGGGTTTCTTTGGACGAAGGACTGGCGACGGCGACACCTGTGGGTGCCGCTACCCTGTTGAGGGCGTCGTATCCCCAGCAAACCATGGGTGTGAACCTAGTCCCGCCGTGGACGGACGACGGCGGCGCTTCTGCGTCGTAACCTTCTGGGAGGCGTCGTTGTGGTTTGACTCGGCTCAGATGTTTTGGGCAGTGCTAGTTCGTCGTTTCAGCCTCCGAGTTCGTGTCGAGTGGTTTTGTCTTCGGTCGATGCCCCAATCCGACCAGTGGAGCTCCTAGTGCTTTAAAGTGGAGGCTCGTGTCGATGTCACAATCCGACTGAGTTCTAGAGAGGCTTGCTGTCGATGTCCCAATCCGACCAAGCGCGGTGCTGAGTTGAGTTGAGTTGACGCTTTTGTGGCGTAAGTTGAGTTGTTGGTACCTATATGTGTATTGGAGTAGGGTACCCTTCAATTTGTATGGTTTTTCTGGCCCGGTTTCCAGTAAAAAAACTGGGCTGGCACTTGCTTTTTATTTTTCTTGTCGGCCTTTCGAAAAAGAATTGGATCCTTTTTGACGTTTCGCAGATTGGCGCCAAAGTGCTGCTCGCTTTCCCGCCCTTTTTCTTTTTTTTTCCCGTGGGTGGTTCTGTTTTAGTTCGCGCCAAAGCGGGATGAGACAGCAATCCACTATGTTAGTATTATATACATATCTACATTTGGTGAAAATATGCAAGATCTCGTGCTATGATGATGTATGACAAAAACTATTTCCCCAAATAATTTGTACAAAAAGATATAAGGTTTTTTAGATTGAACAAATATAATGTTATTTGGTACCTTTTTTTCTTCACAAGAAAATTAACTCTAGACATGGCACAGTAAAACACTCTGTTCTATTCTGGATTCATCTGATGAAAGATGTATTTCTCTTATACTTAGTTCAGTGCAAGTCTTGTTTGTTAACACATAGACGAAACTGTTCTGCACAATATATACTAAATAAAAATAGAAACTCTGCAGAATTCAAGGAAATATACACAGTGCTTGCAAAATGATCACTTGTGAATTGCAACTGTGAGCGACAAATTCTTTACTGTTGCCTCTTTCAGTTCTTCTTTGGCAGAGGTAAGCAACATGAACAATATCTTGCATACCAGACACAAAAAAAAGGTTGCCAAAATATATACATTCTGAAACATGTCGCATAAGTTCCCAGAACTACATTAGCAGGAACATAATCTGCTCTCCTCATATAGCAACAATTGTCAGTTTCTTTACTCGCTGTTGTAAAATTGTCTCGAGATTGGAGCTCATCAAGGGACATTCATACAGGAGAACATGTCATACGCATTTGAGCCAGCTTTGAGGATGCTAGCTGAACTGCTGACGTCATCTTCAAGGATCTTACAGGGTTGCCTTTTCTGGATGTTCCAAGCCTTTTCTGGATGTTCCAACGTAGTTTCATCCTTGCATCCTTGTAATTTCCCAACTTCATTGGTTCGGGCAAGCAAAGTAGATTTCTTCTGAAGATAATCGTGATCTTGGCAAGACAACTTCACAAAATCTCTGGTAACCAGAACCACATTACCAACAAATTAGAGTTGTAGAAACTCGATCGATATTTGGAACAGGCTCGGTATAAGTGCAGGACAAGAACAAATTATAATAACACTCACCTCATATCCATTCCAAGAATGTCTATAATTGTGCCGTGCGCATCAGTAGAACACATGGATGCGCAACTCCGATGAACTAGATGATAGAAATTTGAAGGAGCATTTGGTTCAGTGCTGCTCAAGATGGATCGCTGCTTGTGCAGATGAATAACAGCTTCTGATCAGCAGGTAGATCATAGCGTGATAGGGACCAAGTGCATACAGAGTATTCTGCCAATTCATATAGAATAAGAAAGAATTCAACCACCCAGGAACAGATGAAGACTTGGGACAGATGAATAATATACATGTTTTGTGTTCTCTGCCCTCACTAGTATTCCGACGAGATGAGCAGCAAAACTCAAGGAACATAAAAAAATCATTTTAGTTGCTTGAATATATACTTATATTAATCAGAATGAATACGAAAGTTCATGTGCAGCTACTGGGGGACAGGGAATGAGAAATCGTCATGTGAGTCTCCATAGACCCTATATAGTCTAAAACAAATAGACATATTTGCAAATGTACAGTTCAGGTAGTTGAAATCATATACATCATCAGCAGGCATGACCTTTTGGTATCCTGATCAGACGTTCTGTTATGTTAATTATGAGAATCCAACGGTGCTTACCTAGAGAACAAATCCCAGCTCAAAAAATATGCAACATTAGCTCCTATCTCTATCTAATCAAAACGTGAATGAGTTCAATGACTGTGGAATACATACCAAATAAATGCTACATTATGCTCCATTAGTCAGCCATGTTGACAGAAAAGCATAACATACTTTATCATCAATGAAGAGCATACCCATCCTACGTTGAGACAAAAAAATGCAATATCAGACATCAGAACTATAAGTAGTTTCTGAATTGAAACGTAAGGATGCAAACTATGTTTTCCAGCAATACCTCAACAGGCGAGTAATTCAAGAAATCTATACGAGCTGAGAAGATATTCTATACTCATTTTTAGGGTATACTTTACTGAAATCAAGACAATAACATTTACATCCAGTCGATGCAGCCACCTTGGGATCACTACATATCTGCAGAACAAGTTAGAAATGTAAGTATCAAAACAGAAAGTACTGAGAATGCAGCTTGTTTCTGCATGTTTACAAGTGAAGAAGCGCTATGGAAATGCTACTCACTCAACAGGGCACCGTGAAAAAATTTCTGCCCATCAATAGTTTGCATGAACTTACTCAAAAATTAAGAAGAGAAAAGCACTAAAGTTTGCTCAAAAATTTTTGTTCTTAATTTTTTAGTAGTTCAATCTAGTACTAAAGTTGAGGCACGTGTGTGCGCGCGCGCGCGCGTGTTTGTACTCTGTTTTGGCTATTTTGGCCCAACTCTCCTCTTAATGCAATGATATGCAGTCGTCCTGCATATTCGAGAGAAAAAAAAAAGTACTAAAGTTGAGGCAAACGATTGATAGGCAGAAATTTAAGCAAGGGGGCAAAATGTGAATTTAATTTCTCGAAGACACAGGTGAATGCAGAATTGAAACCTACTAACCAGTTTTATTTACAACGTTCGAGATACATATTGAGATGCTCGTCCGAAACAACACAAAATCATCCATATAATTCAAAGAAGAGTGTGGGTGTGTGTGTGTTTGGGTTGTTGTTTGTCTCATCTTTCTTCTATTAATACAATGATACGCAGCTCTCCTGCATATTCGAGAAAAAAAAATCATCCACGATATAGAGATATTCCAACAAGGCTACAGGAATGTACAATTCGAAGAAGAGTATTCCGATAAAGATAAACATGAATATTATTAGTACTGTTGACTAAAGTATCATGATATATAATTGTTTTTACTTTGTAAACAGTAATTTCCACAAAATCAAGTACAGTGCAGATAGGATATATATTGGGTAAACAAATAAAGAATGAATCTTATTTATAATGAATCTTATTTATAATCATATCTATTGTTGGTCGAATCAAGCGTCAAGAAAATATATGGATGATTTTGAGATGCTTGTGACAGACAACACAAAATCGTCCATGATATAGAGAGATTCCTACAAGGCTACAAGAATGTAAATACAATTCAAAGAAGGGTTATGCAGACAAAAAAAATAGGGATATTATTAGTCCTGTCAGCTAAAGCCGCAATATATTTAATTATTTTTGTTCTGTCAACACTGTTTTTTGCACAAAAGTCATGTACTATATGCAGATAGAATTTTCATTGGGGAAATAAACAGAGCATGAATCTAATTTAAAATCATATCTATTGTTGGTCTAGATCATCAAATGTGGAGAGAAAAAAGAATGAGCATGAATTTGACTAATATCATATCTAATGTGAAAAAATGTTTGTTAAGCCTTGGTGCATGGTAAGTCACAAAAAAAAAATGGTGCATGGTTGTCTTCTTGTCAGTTAGTTACACATTATCAAGCAACTGCTACTCTGTGGCTCATACTACTCAAAAACAAAAGGTGATAAATCAATGACGCACGTTATTATAAAGACAACAAGCAATTTCACACTTACAAAAACATGATAAGGTTGACACTCTGATTCTCATATCAGCTCTGATCCTTGGACCAGTTAGAAGGCCCTTGCAGACTGAAGATGATAGTGCTTAACAACTGGATTACAAAGCGATAGAGAGCGAATTCTATGTGGTTAGAAGAATCAAGAATGTACATTTGGAACAGGAGAACTGCAGAGTAGGTAAACACAAATTGATTAGTTGAATCAGTGACCGTGTTGAAACAAACAAAAGGAGGATGACTTAGGACTGTTAATATAGTAGGTTAGGAAAATTAAAGCAACTGATAAATCAATGAGACACATTATTATAAAGACAACAAGCATTTTCACACTTACAAAAACATGATAAGGTTGACACTACTATGCTCATATCAGCTCTGATCCTTTACTAGTATCAAGAATACAGAACGCTCTACTTGGACCAGTCAGAAGGTGGAGGAGAAATGCAGTTGACAACATAAAGCGAAGTATGCACATTCAGCCATGACAAGATCGTTGTAATGGAAACGCAACCCTGTAAGTAGCAGTAACAAACAGATAGCAGAAAATAAGTATACCTTCAATTTTGAATATCAGAAAAAGGGAAAGTAGCACAAATAACCAGAACAAGGGGCAGAGCTGGTAACCAATTTATGTACGGCATAGAAGGCCCTTATGGAGAGAAGATGATGGTGCTTGACAACAACAGGAGTACGAAGCAATAGAGAGCGAATTCTATGAGGTTAGAAGACTCAAGAATGTACATTTGGAACAAGAGACCTGCAGAGTAGGTAACACAGTTGGATTAGTATACTAGGTTAGGAAAATTAGAGTAGTGAATTTAGTAGGCAGAAGTAGAACGGACATGGGGATGTGTGGGAACAGGAAAGGTGATGTTACCTTGATTAGTCTGCTTGGACTATTGGGATACTTCCTATCCATTTGCGACACTGCCTTTTTAGCTCCTCGCTGTTGCCATAGCCGCTGACATCTATTAGCTTCAGTGAAGTTGGGAGGCCGGCCTTGGGGAGCGCCCGGATGGATGGACAGTACTTGATGTGTAACTCTTGCAGGGAATTAGGGAGGCCGTCCTTGGGCAGTGTGCGGAATGCTTCGCAGTAGGAGATACTCAGATTTTGAAGGGAATTAGGGAGGCTGTCCTTGGGCAGTGTGCGGATGCAATCGCAGTAGGAGATCTCTAATGTCTTGAGGCTTGTCAGTCTTTGCAGACCCGCCGGGAGGCTCTGCAGCTTCCAGCAACAAGAGAAATCGAGGCGTTGTAGGGAGGTTAGGAGCTGCAGGGCCTCGTCCTGCTCCACCGTCAAGCCCTCCATCTTGTCACAAAGGATTAACTTGGTGAGGGAGGAAGAGAGGAGTCTGCAGATGGGTTCAGCAAGGGCTCCTGCGACGCCATCTGTCTGCAGCGACGACAGCAGGCTGGATGAAGGGGTAGAAAGCCCTTGCTCGTCGGAGTCGGAACCAATGGAGAAGAAATTGGTGGTTGCACGGACGGTTAACTTCTGGAGGCAGCCGTGGGCGAGGAGACGCCCCAAGCCCACGCCTCTTGCATCCCCGCCGCATCTGATTATCCGCAAAGTAGCTAGGGATGTGAGGTTTGAGAGGGGCGGCAGCGTCTCCACGCCAACAAGGCTGAGGGATTGCAGGGAGGATGGGAAGGGGAAACTAGAAGAGGACGACGAGGCAACATAGGAGCTGAGGAACTTGGGGCATTCATGAATCTTGAAGGAACGGAGAGAGCACAGAGTCTGGAGCCCTCGTCCTCTATTAGAGTCGAGGGAGCGGAGGCTTAGCTCTGGGCAGGATTGGATCCACAACTCATGCAGCTGGGGAGGCAAGAGCAGCAATCCCTCCTCTTGAATACCCCTACTAGTACCAGAGGAAGAAGATGGCATTCCCTCCTGTCGCTCCAACACACCTAACCCTGTGATCTTGTTGCAGCTATTAATGTTCAATCCTGAGAGCTTCGGCATGTGAGAGAGAATCTGTGTTAATTCCTTCCCACTAGCATCAGCATTGGAGATTCTCATACTCTCAACTGCAAATTCGTAGCTGGCATGCCTCCAATCTTCGACAGGCTCAAAGGCAGACTCTGATATTCTCAGAACTTTCAGGGATGTCAGCTTTTGGAGGCCACTGAAAGGCAGAGGTGGGCATGAATACAAACTCAATGCCTTTACTTCGGTTAGGTTATCGAAGTCCAAATTTGTCCACATCGACGCACTATCCTGAGTGTTCTCTTTTCCAGTAATTGCCAGGGCTAGTATAGATTCGTAATCCTTTTGGTAGTTGAGAGCCTCAAAGCCTAAACCAACTCCTGATATCAGAATACAGCACGCCGGACTGGGATTCCAAGGAACAGGAGGCAAGGACGACAACTTTGAACAATTTTCGATCTCAAGCGATCGTAGTTTTGGAGGCCATGTTTTTTTATCTTGTTTGCTGTGATCACAGTCTGAAAATGCCAACTCCACGAGTTCAGGGCAGTCTCGAATGGCGAGTGCTTCCAAGTGGGCTAACACTTGACAACTGCTGCTATCAACAACCCATCTTTCTAGCCTTTTTAACTTGGTAAGCTCTATTCTCTTCAAATTCTCCAAGTGTTGGATAGAGCTATTACTCAATTTTTCTTCAGCACGCTTATTAACTAGCTGCAACTCACCTATAGGTGGAAGTGTTTCCCAGTCCACGTCATCTAGACAAAGAGATTCCAGATTTTGAACCGATAGGTTCAGACCTAGCCAAGAAGGACAAGTACCACCTCCAGGCCCTCTAATGCTTAGTCTCTGAAGATTGCTATGTGGCTTGAGACCTTCAAGAACTTGCTCTTCACGTGTAGCATCCTTGTTAGACCGATCTCGACTCCAACATAATATTAACTCCTCTAGGTTTTTCTTGTGTATTAACTTTGCTTCAGCTGCTCGTTCCCTTCCTTCAACATTTTCAAGATTATCAATCCTCAATGATCCGCAAAGCTCTAGCATATGTCCTATCTGGCTCAATTCAAAACCCTGAGTTTTTTCTTCTCTAACCTCAAACTTTTTTAGCTCTTGTAATGACTTCAATTTTCCCACCTCTGGAATCCCTGAGTGCACTGAATCATCTTTAATGAGAAAATGACGCAGTTTTACAAGGTTAGACATACATTTTGGTAAATTCTTGCAGTCTTGGCACCCACGCAGATCTAGGACCCTCATGTGATAAAATCTTGAAATACTGTTGGAGGCTACTAGTTTATTTCCTTCACCATACGACCTATTGTCATGCACCCGAAGATACCGAAGATGGATAAGTTCCGAAAAGCAGTGCAATAAATCTTCCATGCCATAGAAGTCACCAGATATTAAAATAACACGAAGGGCTTTTGCTTTAGTGAACAAGCCATGGAATGTCTTTGCAAAGCTACCTTGGTGTTTCCCAAATAACATCAATGAGTGCAGGTTCTCAACTTTTAGTCTTTCTCCGAGTACACTAAAATCTTCTTTACAAGTATCAAAAGCCTTTCTATCATTGACACTTGAGTCATCTATGTTGATGGACAAGTGGCGGATCGATGGAAGGATTTGTATGGATCTCAAGTTTGAACTATATAGGCTAAGGCATTCATCTGCTGAAACATTTAGCCTAATTCATGCATTAGATCATGGATAACATAATAAGTATGTCCCTCATCATCTCTTTCTTGTTTGAAAAATCCATGATTAACCAACTCTATCAAATAGCTTAGTCCTATATCTTCAAACTTTTTATTTTCACCACGTGAATGCAAAACGTCTAGTCCGATCCAAAAGTGAATTATCTCTTCTCCGTTGAATTTGTAATCTTCTGGAAACAATGAACAATAGGTAAAACATTGTTGCAGATGAAAAGGGAGATAGTCAAAGCTAAGCTTCAGTGCTGGCATAATGTCATGGTCTCCATTCTGTGATTCCCATTCTCTACTTTCTAATACTCTAGTCCAGTGACCTGAATCAAGATGGTTTCTCAGCAATCTTCCAACAGTTTTTGCAGCAAGAGGTGAGCCCTTCAGTTTTTTAATTATCTCACGTCCAATATCAAGCAATTTACTTTCATAGTTTGTTAGTTCGTTGCTATCAAACACATATGCAATGAATAACTTCTCAAATTCTTTCTCATCTATACCTTTCAGGTCTATCCAATTGTCAGTTGTTTTAACCATTATTTGTGCTACTGCAGGAAACCGAGTTGTGACTAGAATAACACTTCCTTTTGTTTGATGTTTCTTAAAAGGCACTAGGAACCTATTCCACTCATCCTCATTACTACAACTCCATATATCATCCAACACAAGCAAAAACCTTTTAGATTTCAATCCTTCTTCAATCCTGCTTTCTGGACTAGCATTTTCTTCCTTTTTTATTTTATCTGCAATCTCTTGAGTCAATCTTGACACATTGAAGTTGACAGATACACATACCCATATTTTTACTTCAAAATGATCCTTAAGTTTCTTATATATGTGTTGTGTGAAAGTCGTCTTCCCTATACCTCCTGGACCAACAATTGGGACTACCACTAGGTCGTCCATATGATGGTATTTTCCCTCGGTAATGTCATGGATAAGCGTATTGGTCACGCCCTCCCTACCATAAAATTCATCACCTATAGACTCTGAGGTGGTTATGGGACGACTTTTATTAGCCATATACTGGCCATTATTGTTGAGGTTTGCTGCCAACAACTCCAGATTAAGAATCATGGATACCTTGGCACATAGAGGCTTTAACTCATGAACAATATCTTTCATCTTCTGAGACATCTCAGCCCTATAAAACTTCAGTTTTGGTGTCTGTACGATGTGTTGACTCTGTGGTGCCTTATTGGGACGAGCGCAGCAAAACAATCGACGTCCAGTTGAGGCAATGCTGGAGTCGTTGGCAGCAACATTTTGGATAGTTGAAACAGAGCAGCATGGAAAGTGTTTACCGATAGAGTGGATGGTGTCACAGGCAGCGGAGGTGATCCTACCCATGCAGCCATTGCCAACTGTTGGTCCGTCGCCGTGGTTGGCTGGCGGCGCTGAAGAGGCCCTTCCACATGGCCAAACAGCACCACAAAAAACCGCTCGGGTTGCATCTGCTTCACCTTCCTCGTCATCATCGTCAGGAGTTTTGACGCCACAGTAGGGCCAATGTCCACCACACGACAATCTTGTGCTTGTTTCTTCAACTGGCTCTCCATTGCGGCTGGCAAAGCAGGCGGAACACTTGGAGAAGCCCAGCATTTTTCCAATGGCCCTGGCGGTGTGGCGAGCATTGAGGGCGTGGTTGCGAAGGCAGCCCCTGCCATGCTCCTCCGCCGCATGGTAGGTGCCGTCGAGCTCGTCCTGGATGCGGAAGTAGTCGACCTCATCCAGCACGTCGTCGGCCCTGTACGCCAAGTCCCTCAGCTCCTGTAGCAGCTCGGACAGAGCCTGATTATTATTGGTCCCCGGGCCGCTGCGGCCATGGCTTCGGGCGTTGTTGAGCATGCCCTCCGCATACAGCAGCTCCATCCTGAGAGCCTTAATGTTAGGACCCAGCTCGGTGCTCGCCGCCCACGCCTCCAGCACCCCACTGGAGACAGGCCCCAGCGCCTTGCCCACCATCCATCGCGCTGCCTCGATGCCGAGCTCCATGGCGGGGAAAGGCAACGGCTGCCTCCCGCGCGGCTCACAAATCTGAAAGAGCAAGGAAATGGAAGTTAAAACTTTGTGGGTTAGTTTCAGTTTGCAAGAACGAAACTGAGTGACCGGATTCAGGAGGATGCATGCGTATGTACATGTACCTACCAAACCAGATGAAGCAGAAAACGTGCAGTGCAGGAACCAGGGCGTAGCAACCAGATGAATAGCGGCGGGGAGGGCAGTAGAAACAGTGGCCTCCCGCGCGGCTCCCAAATCTGAAAGAGCAAGGAAATGAAAGTTAAGCTTTGTGGGTTAGTTTCAGGTTTCAAGGATGAAATTAGCTGAGAGATCAGATCCGGCAGGATGCGAGCGAATGTACGTACCAAAGTAGCAACCAGATGAAGCAGGAAACGTATAGGAACCGAGCGTGTGGCGGGGCGGGCAGTAGCAAAGGTGGATCAGAACGAGGCAATAATGGACACTTGAAGCATACGAGCTAGCTTACGAGAGCCGCGTCGATGTCGAGCTCCATGGCCTGCATCAAAGGCAACGGCGGCCTCTCGTTCGTGACTTCCAAATCTGAAAGAGCAAGGAAATGAAAGTTAAGTCTTCATTTGTTAGTTTCAGGTTGCAAGGACGAAACTGAATGAACACAAACGGATCGGGGAGAAGGGTGCGGATGTACGTACCAAACTAGGATTTTTTTTTTGATCAAACCAAACTAGGAATTGAACCAGAGATGAAGTAGCGAACGTGCAGGAAGCCGGGAACCAGGCCGTAGCAGCCAGAGATGAAGCGGCGGGGCGCGGGCAGTAGCAAAAAGATGGATCAGAACGAGGCAATGGACACGTGAAGCATAGCAGTTGCAGGCAAGCTGCTAGCTTGCGAGAGCAGCTGGACGCTCCACTCCAAGGCACTGGCAAATGAGAGTGGATCAGCGACAAGCTAGTGACTTGGTTCTCCTCCTCACAGGCTGCTTGGCAATGGCAATGGCAATGGCAGTTGGTTCGTGTGAGCACGTCGATCGGAGGATATGTACGAGATGAGAGACTGAGAGTAGCTAGTCAATGGCCAAGCTGTCACATCACTCATGTTGAAAGTGGAGCAAATGGTCACCATTTTACTACCATTTCCGTTTCATGCCCCAATGCAATTTCCGGCCAGTAGGTAAGCCAGAGGAACACGTGAGGAACACGTGATGCCTCCTTGGCATAATGTGGCCGACAGCTCGGACGGTGCGCGCCTAGGGTTTCGATATTTGAACCTGTGAGTACGAGGGGGTCTGGCTGGGTCTCTAGCACTGTGCATGCCTCTGTTTACTGAGCAAAACTTTTGACTAGACCAACGTTCATTCACATGGAGGAGCCT
Source organism: Cymbopogon citratus (assembly GCA_031170775.1). NCBI lineage: Eukaryota > Viridiplantae > Streptophyta > Magnoliopsida > Poales > Poaceae > Cymbopogon > Cymbopogon citratus. The sequence goes on from DXKC01000603.1 coordinate 12,385, forward strand.
TCAAGGAAACTGTTGTAAATGCTTTCCGATGCCTTCAGACGCCTTGCGATGCCTCTACAAAAATTGCTAATTTAGTTGACTTAATTTGTTTAAGGGCATTAAGGTAATTTTGCATGGCCATCTCAACCTCACCCCCGCAGGGTGCCCGCCCGCCCGCCCGCCCACCCCAGGCTGCCCACGCAGCCGCCCATACGCGAACTCGCGAAGGGGAAACGCTGCTGCTTCCTCGTGCTAACCCTAGCCACCGCCGGCCTTCCCTCGCGCAGCGCCGTCGTCGCCGGTCTGTGCTCTCCCATTCCTAGCGCATCGCTCCATCATCCTCCCCGGCACCGCCGCCTGACAGGAGCAGCGCCTGCGCCCGGTGACTCTGCCGGCGCCGTCGTCGCAGCTGCCGAGGAGGGGTCCCGCGCCCCGGGTCTTGACGGAGACGATCGATGAGGAGCGGTGCAGCGCGTCGAGGTCCTCCTGCCAAGGGATCAACGCCGGTGGGCGACGATGGCACAAAGACGCGGCGAATGAACCCTAACATGACTAACCAACCCTGTATTCATCTTTTTTTAGAAAAAGAAAAAAATTCTAACTATAGTACTTAATTATACATCCTAACTATACAAGTCAAAACATCATTGTTACAATTATAAATATACCGTTCTACCCTTGGTTAAAAAAAGAACTATGAAAAAGGGATTACCGCTCTTTTTTCTAGACTCCTAATTTCCCTCAATTTTGGAGGCGTTGGGAGGCGTTACGGCATATGGCCCACTGACCATAGACACATCTGACGCCTCCTGACGCCTCCATATTGACGTCTCTCAATGCCTTCCCTCGTATTGGGCCCACTAATCATAGACACATAAAACGCTTCTCGACGGCTCCCCAACCATTGTAAATTTGCTCTTTTCGAAACTGTTTTCGATTCCCCCGCAATCCGATACACACACTTGCTATTGTATAGGTCCTGTTTCGATTCTCAGTGCTGTTTAGGAATCGAGATTATTCAAACCCTTCTCGAGACACACACCTTTGTTCATATATAGCTATATATATAGGTATGAAATGGAAACAACCCCTCTAGTGGCCATTTACAATCCAGCGCACCTACAGTTTGCTTGCTAATAATTGGAGAGATATATAGAGTTTTTATATGATTTATATATTGTACTCATTTCTTTTGACAAAAGGTGTTCCAATCTCGAGCACGATGAGCACAACACATGCCAAGGGCGCGATTGGTTGTTGCCTGCATCTGCTATCGGCCTGCCCTTGCGCAAGCAAGAGCGCCGGCTTGTTTGGTTGGCGCAAGTGACGGCTCAGAGGTTGCATATGTGGATACAGACTCTTTGGCCGTTCCTCGCGATGCAGGCTCGTGGGTCACTATGCACCAACTAATGGCTGAATTAGCATATAGTTAGTGTATATTAAATGATATTAACATATTTCAAAGGATATTAAGATTTAATAAGATAAAGTGTTGTAACTATTAAAGCATGTTCGTACAAAATAAATATCTCAATGACGCATGTTTATATACTTTTGCCAAATGCAGTGTGGGCAATCAAACACTATTTCTTCTCTGGCAGCTTAAAACCAGGCATACACCAACCAATCAGGCTTTATACGATGGCAGCTTGCATCTACACGCCCACTTGTCTTTGTGAGCCTGCATCTACGATATGAGCTGGGCCAAGTCACGCAGGTAACTAGTCAGGCCTTACATGCTTCTACCATCGAATATTTCTATACGCACTTGTCAATTGGCAAACCATTTAAAATGTGTTGATGCTATTTTTACGTAACAAACGAGTCCATGGAGAATACTTTTTTTTCGAAAGGGCGACAAAAGCTTTGCCGTGATTTCTATTAGACGAATAAAGGAAAAGGCAAGTGCCAGTCAGTTTTTTGACTGGAAACCGGGCCAGAAAAACCATACAAATGAGGAGGGTATCGTACTCCACCTGCATACCTAGGCAACAAATCAACTCAACTCAACTCGCGCCACAGCAGTGCCAACTCAACTCAAACTCAAGCCTCGGTCGGATTGGGTCATCGACACGAGCAACCAATTTGCACCACTAAAACTCGGTCGGATTGGGTCATCGACACGAGCCGAAACTTCACACCACTGGAGCTCACCAAAGAGCACCAGCAACTAAAGACTAAAAAGATAGAAAACATACTACGCGTACCCCACCACTGCCACAAACCGCACAACAAAACAATGAGAACGACGAACCAGCCCTGCCCGAGACACGACCGAGCCGAAATCCACAGCGACGCCTTCAAGAAGGTCACAACGCCCAAGCGCCGCCGTCGCTCATCCAAGAAAGGACAAGGCTTTCAGCCGTGGATTGTGCTGAGGATAAACGCCCTCAACAGGGGAACAACACCTGCAGGTGTCTCCGTCGCCAGGCTTTCGCCCAAAGAAACCACAGCACTACCGACGGTCATAGTGACAGGTCCCTGCCAAGCACCGAAACGTCCCTGCTGGCCATCCAGAATAAGCCTTACCGAGGTCGACGATCCGGCTATGGGAGTAGCCCCAGAGCTATGCCAAAACCCCGCCAGACCACCTGCCGAACACCAACCTCCCGCCAACATGTGCGTCCACCAACCGCCCGCCGAAGCCGCAGCCGCCGCCATCCACCGCCGCCGACCGAGCTTGATTGGGCACCGCCCCTGTCTCGAAGGCACCGGAACCGGGGCAAGGTATTGCCCTGGGCCAGCAACCCAAAGACACGCCAAGGCCCCATTCTTCACAACGGCCGCCCCGCCGCGGCAGTCAAGGTCAAGGGGAGAGGAACGACATAGACGAGGACCGCACCCCAACGTCAACCTGAACCCAGCCACCGCCACAAAGCGAGCACCGCCAAGAAGGGAGGAGGAGGCGAGCAGCGCGGGAGGGAACCCCGCCACTGCCCCCTACGCCGCCACGGACACCAACCTCACCCCACCGGCAAGCCTCAACGAAGAAGAACAACCTCCACCAGGCCCTGGCATCACAAGTAGCACCACGGCACCACTGTCCTGCCACCACCATGGCCGGCCGCGCCACCATGACGCCGCCAAAGATGCCGTTGGGGAAGGGTGCACCAGATCCGGCACAGAGAAGGTCGGGTGGCCTCCAGAGAGCCGGCTGGGACAAGGTCCGGAGCCACCACCGACGCAGCAGGCTCCAAAACACCCCTCCCCGGTCCTTCCGCGCCACTGACCACCACCGCACCACCACCACCTCTGCTCTGCCACACCACCACCACCACCGCCGCCCCTGGGAGCACCAGATCCGGCCTGTGGGAGGCTAGATCCGACCGCCAGGGCGCTGGATTAGTGGCCTGAGCCATCGCTGTCACGGAAGCCGAGGTCTCCATGACACCCGACGACAAGCAGAGCAGTGAATCCACGCAGCGACCACCACGCCACCACTCACACCTGCGCGCAAGGGAGGAACGCCGTCGGGAGGCACCATGGCCGCCGCCCGCCTCTCCGCTCGAGGTGGCCGGAGTCCTGGGAGAAAAGCCCCGCCGCCACCCTCCTCGGGGGCCGCACGGGCTTCCGGCGACCACCTCCGGCGGCGGCGAGGGAGAGGATGGGAGTGGGGGAAAGAAACGCAGTGGCACCTAGGGTTCGTCCCCCGTGTCGCCAGAGCGGGAGCGACGCGGGGGGAGGGGATCTGTCATGGAGAATATTTTATTCAGCTCAAAAATTATATTGCTAGTGAAGGATAAGAACTTTATTTAGCTTAAGGAGAATCATGTGTTCTTGCAAAAACGTCAAAAGCACCTAGCCAAGACAAACCTAGTGTAAGCCAAATTGTCAAAATTCCATTGGAGCAAGTGGAGCAAATGGTCACCATTTTACTGCCATTTCCGTTTCATGCCCCAATGCAATTTCCGGCCAGTAGGTAAGCCAATAGACATGTGAGGAACACGTAATGGCTCCTCGCCATAACGTGGCCGACAGTTCGGATGGTGCGCGCCTAGGGTTTTGATATTTGAACCTGTGAGTACGAGGCTAGCTTGGAGTGTCTGCCTGGGTCTCTGGCACCGTGCATGCCTCTGCCATCGAGCAATACTTTTGACTAGCCTAACATTCAATCACGTGGAGGAGCCTTCAGGGAAACTGCTCGTTCTCGAAACTGAATTCGATCGCCTCGCTACCCGACACACACACTTGCTATTGTATAGGTCCTGTTTTGATTCTCAATGCTGTTTAGGAATCGAGATTATTCAAACCCTTCTCGAGACACACACCTTTGTTCATCAATAAAGCTATATATAGGTATGAAATGGAAAAAAAAAACCTTCTAGTGGCCATTTACAATCCAGCGCACCTGCAGTTTGCTTGCTAATAATTGGAGAGATATATAGAATATTTATATGATTTATATATTGTACTCATTTTTTTGACAAAAGGTGTTCCAATCTCGAGCATGATGAGCATAACACACGCCAAGGACGCGATTGGTTGTTGCCTGCATCTGCTCTCGGCCTGCCCTTGTGCAAGCACGAGCGCCGGCTTGTTTGGTTGGCGCAAGTGACAGCTCAGAGGTTGCATATGTGGATACAGACACTTTGGCCATTCCTCGCGATGCAGGCTCGTGGCATGGACACCATGCACCAACTAAGGGCTGAATTAGCATATAGTTAGTGATATTAAATGATATTAACATTTTTCAAAGGATATTAAGATTTAATAAGATAAAGTGTTGTAACTATTAAAGCATGTTCATACAAAATAAAAATCTCAATAACTCATGTTTATATACTTTTGCAAATGCATTGTGGGCAATCAAACACTATTTCTTCTCTAGCAGGCTTAAAACCAGGCATACACCAACCAATTAGGCCTTATAGGATGGCAACTTGCATCTACACACCCACTTGTCTTTGTGAGCCTGCATCTACGATATGAGCTAGGCCAAGCCACGCAGGTAACTAGTCAGGCCTTATATGCTTCTACCATCGAATATTTCTATACGCACTTGTCAATTGGCAAACCATTTAAAATGTGTTGATGCTATTTTTACGTAACAAACAAGTCCATGGAGAATATTTTTTTTAAAGGGCGACAAAAGCTTTGTCGCGATTTCTATTAGACGAATAAAGGAAAAGGCAAGTGTCAGCCCAGTTTTTTGACTGGAAACCGGGCCAGAAAAACCATACAAATGAGGAGGGTACCCTACTCTACCTGCACACCTAGGTACCAAATCAACTCAACTCAACTCAACTCGCGCCACAGCAGCGCCAACTCAACTCAAACTCAAGCCTCGGTCGGATTGGGTCATCGACACGAGCAACCAATTTGCACTACTAAAACTCGGTCGGATTGGGTCATCGACATGAGCTGAAACTTCACACCACTAGAGCTCACCAAAGAGCGCCGGCATCTAAAGACTAAAAAGAGAGAAAACAACCTACGCCTGCCCCACCACTGCCACAAACCGCGCAACAACGAGAACGACGAACCAGCCCTACCCGAGACATACGACCGAGCCGAAATCCATAGCGACGCCTTCAAAAAGATCACGACGCCCAAGCGCCGACGTCGCTCGTCCAAGAAAGGACAAGGCTTTCACATATGGATTGGGGTGAGGTTACGACGCCCTCAACAAGGGAACAACACCCGCGAGTGTCTCCGTCGCCAGGCTTTCGCCCAAAGAAACCACAGCACTACCGGCGGTCATGGTGACCGGTCCCCACCTAGCACCAAAACGTCGCTGCTGGTCATCCAGAAGAAGTCTTACCGAGGTCGATGCGCCGGCTACGCGAGTAGCCTCAGAGCTGTGCTAGAACCCCGCCAGACCACCTGCCGAACACCAGCCTCCCGCCACCATGTGCGTCCACCAACCGCCCGCCGAAGTCATAGCCGCCGCCAGCCACCGCCGCCGACCGAGCTTGATTGGGCACCGACCCTGCCCGGAAGGCACCGGAACCAGGGCAAGGTCTTGCCCTGGGCCAGCAACCAATGACGCCAAGGCCTCATTCTTCACAACGGCCGCCCTGCCACGGCAGCCAAGGTCAAGGGGAGAGGAACGGCATATACGAGGACCGCTCCCCCAACGCCAACCTGAACCCAACCACCGCCACAAAGCGACCACCTCCAAGAAGGGAGGAGGAGGCGAGCAGCGCGGGAGGGAACCCTGCCACTGCCCCCTGCGCCGCCACGGACACCAACCTCATCCCGTCGGCGAGCCTCAACGAAGAAGAACGACCTCCACCAGGCCCTGGCATCACAAGTAGCACCACCGCAGCACCACTGTCCTGCCACCGCCATGGCTAGCCGTGCCACCATGACACCGCTGAAGAAGCCGTTGGGGAAGGGCACACTAGATCCGGCCCAGGGAAGGCCGGGTGGCCTCCAGAGAGCCGGCTGGGACAAGGTCCAGAGCCGCCACCGACGCAGCAGGCTCCAAAACACTCCTCCCCAGTCCTTCCGCGCCGCTGCAGCGCCGCCGCACCACGACCACCTCTACTCCACCACACCACCGCCACCACCTCTAAGAGCACCAGATCCGGCCTGTGGGAGGCCAGATCCGGCCGCCAGGGCGCCGGATTGGTGGCCTGAGCCGCCGCTGTCACGGAAGACGAGGTCTCCATGACGCCCGGCGACAAGCAGAGCAGTGAATCCACGCAGCCACCAACGCGCCACCACTCACACTTGCGCGCAAGGGAGGAACGCCGCCGGGAGCCACCATGGCCGCCGCCCGCCACCGCCATTTCCGTCGCCCGCCTCTCCTCTCGAGGCGGCCGGAGTCCTAGGAGAAAAGCCCTGCAGCCACCCTCCTAGGGGGCCGCACGGGCTTCCCGGCGACCACCTCCGACGGTGGCGAGGGAGAGGATGGGAGTGGGGGAAAGAAACGCGGCGCCACCTAGGGTTCGTCCCCCATGTCGCCAGAGCGGGGGCGACGCGGGAGGGGGGGAATCTGTCATGGAGAATATTTTATTCAACTCAAAAATTCTATTGCTAGTGAAGGATAAGAACTTTATTTAGCTTAAGGAGAATCATGTGTTCTTGCAAAAACGTCAAAAGCACCTAGCCAAGACAAACCTAGGGTAAGCCAAATGGTCAAAATTTCATTGGAGCAAGTGGAGCAAATGGTCACCATTTTACTACCATTTCCGTTTCATGCCCCAATGCAATTTCCGGCCAGTAGGTAAGCCAATAGACATGTGAGGAACACATGATGGCTCCTTGGCATAACGTGGCTGACAGCTCAGACGGTGCGCGCCTAGGGTTTTTGGTATTTGAACCCGTGAGTACGAGGCTAGCTTGGAGGGTCTGGCTGGGTCTCTGGCACCGTGCAGGCCTCTGTCATCGAGCAATACTTTTGACTAGCCTAACATTCAATCACGTGGAGGAGCCTCAGGGAAACTGCTCGTTCTCAAAACTGAATTCGATCGCCCCGCTACCCGACACACACACACTTGCTATTGTATAGGTCCTGTTTTGATTCTCAATGCTGTATAGGAATCGAGATTATTCAAACCCTTCTCGAGACACACACCTTTGTTCGTCAATATAGCTATATATAGGTATGAAATGGAAACAACCCTTCTAGTGGCCATTTACAATCCACCGCACCTGCAGTTTGCTTGCTAATAATTGGAGAGATATATAGAGTTTTTATATGATTTATATATTGTACTTATTTCTTTTGGCAAAAGGTGTTCCAATCTGGAGCATGATGAGCACAACACATGCCAAGGACGCGATTGGTTGTTGCCTGCATCTGCTATCGGCCTGCCCTTGCGCAAGCAAGAGCGCCGGCTTGTTTGGTTGGCGCAAGTGACGGCTCAAAGGTTGCATATGTGGATTCAGACTCTTTGGCCGTTC
>DXKC01000604.1:0-20457 GCA_031170775.1 Cymbopogon citratus
TATATATATATATCGAAGGATGACGGCCGATTGATAAATCCAATATACAGTCAATCAAATTTGCAATCCCTATCCTTTTCACTCTACTTTTCTAATCTCTTGTTGTTCATTTGTATCGCTCTGGGAGATCTAGCCACGTTCGCCAATCATAGGACAAATTTGCATGCATCTACCCATGGGTCATTTCGGGAGCGGTTCTCAAATTCTATCGACAAAGGATATCCCTAACCAATCTTTCGATTGGTCTTGCTGATATTGGGAATGTTTGCTACGTATGATATATAATGGTTGTGTGTCATCTATAATGTGTTATCCCTTGCTAGTATATGATCCAATTATAGAAGTCAGATATTATTTTCATACTAGCAAAGATGCCCGTACGTTGCAACAGGAGAAAATAAATAATGTCTTAGACCAATTGTATGATGAAATTTTGGCATATACTTATTAGCTGGCTACCGAAAAGTCCCATGATCAGATCTGCTCGGTCACGTACATGCTCATCATATGAGGTGTATATGTGCACATATACATATACATAGCTGTCGCTTCTCATTCTCAGCTAGCTAGCTTCTCAAGCAATATAATATGTAGGCGTGCATGTACAAGTCTTTTAACATGCATGCCAAGGTTCGGCACAGTGCTCACAGTCATTGTCAGGCAAAATGGATTAGTTAGCCGGTTATATGTATTTTTAGGGCATATATGCAGATAATATATAATCTTGTATTCTAGAAGAATCCAGAGAGGATACGTACGTATCTCTTTGAACTAAATCCATGTCTGGTACGATAGCTTCTGACACGAAGGCAGTCACCTAAGCATTAAGGACTTTTGGCTTGCCATCATATCTGGCCTAAACAAACTGGAAAGTCCTACATGGACTGGGCAGCCAGCGATGAAAACGGATCGGATACGAATGGATACTATTGATATCATATTTGTCTTCGGATTCGGACTCGGATTCGGACACGGATAGCTATCAGATACGGTTTGTCGCGGATACGGATACGAATAAATATATCAAATACGGGATGAGTCCGAACGCGGATGGTGACGGTTACGGATATTTCTCCTGATATCGCATAAAAGCAATATCTATATATACAACACGTGTTGCAGTGATTTGAGAAACATAAAGGAGGTGCATTTTTTTTATTTGAGAAGAATAAAGAAACTGCATATACATACAACATTTGTTGTAGTGATTTGAGAAACATAAAGAAGATGCATTTTTTTATTTGAGAAGAATAAAGAAGGTGCATATGCAATGCATAGATGAAACCTACACTCCACCTCCACTGGCCCAGTAGAAGCAGCTGGATGGGCTTGTTGTTTGGGCTGCCTTCCTAAGTTCCTAGCTCCTGCACTTACTGCTACTCGTGTGAGGTGTGCGGTGTGCCAGAATATGCTGGTTTTAGTCCCACCTTGCTGCATGAGGTATTAACTTGTTCTCCAGCCACAACCTTAATGTGACCAATGAGGTAATTTAGGCAGCAGTTCATGTTCTATCTGCAGTTAAATCTACAAGGGCTACCTTTTATGTTCCAGATTTATGTTCTAGAACAACTAACACTGACATAGGGTCCAAAAGTTTATGTACTTTGTTCTTTAGTTAACAGTTCAGTTGACAATTGACTATTTATGGTGGCAACTAAATAAAACATTGACATTATTTACAGGCAAAAAAACAAGGCTATCGATTCAGACTCTGGGTAGGGAAGTTGGCTAAATAGTAAGGCTGAAACATAGCTAGGGTTATACTGCGTTCATATTGGGAGGAACTGGACTGCATGTTTCTTTGCTATGCTTCTCTTCAGTTGCTTGTGAAACTATTCTGACCATGACCTCACAAGTGTGCAATAATATGTTTCCCTCATGGCCAGTGTTTGACCCCCTCCATTTAGACATTAATGAAACTGCTACTTTTTCTCTACAACTAAAAAGGAATGCTATCTCATTTTTCTCTATTGATGTTGTATGCTACTGCTACACTATATTTTGATTTTTTTGACTGCACAGACATTGCTCTAACTTTTGTCCGTGCACAGACATTGCTCTCTATTGATGTCCCATGCACAGACATTGCACTAACTTTTGTTTTTTTTGACTGTACATTGCTTCGACAGATATATTTGCATTCTATTCGATACTCAAATACAGCTTATAAGTTCTTATTCTTGGTATTGGACTGATATGTATGGAAACAGCCAAACAGTTCAACTGTGATAATATAAGTTAGTTTTTTGAGAACTTAAATCCTTCAAGAAGCACTATCCACTGTGAATGTTTATTAATTTACAATAGTGTAGCAATGAGGTTTTAGAGTGATTTATGGTTCCATCTAAATGCGAACGCATTTCTTTCGTAAGTGTTCTGATTTCTTTGCACAATGTATTCTTTAGTTGATTAGAGACTAAGGTATCAATTATGCTCCAAGGCTTAAAGAAAACACATTCTTCAGCTCTGTTTGGACCTTTCTTTAACTTGTCTTACCACATTTGATAGAGCAGGCAAAGGGGAGCTTGAGGTGCAAAATTAAATAGAAGAAATTGTAAATGCAACTCGCTGTTGGGACTGTGAGAGGAGGTCCAATCGAATTGCGCTTTTAACATTTTGAGTTGAACGGAATTGTGTTGTTAACAGTATTCTAGCATTAAAAATCAAGCTTGAGTTCAGATAATTTTGAGTGAGGGACTTGTGTAATACTGATGTTCCAATTCCAAATATCATGATTATGATATCTTTTTCTATAATAGTATAACACACAATTATACATATGTTAAACGTGGTATTATATTTTCCCGTTGCAACGCACGGGCATTTACCTAGTGGAGATCACAAAGAGAAAATCTAGTGTAATGCTTGCGGCTTGGAGTGCTCCTTATGCTTGATTCTAGCAACAACCAAGTCATCAGTCTAGCTTAGTAGCTTGAGTGAGTTATCAAGCAAATCATCGCTTGGAGACTCGCCACAATGTGGACGTAGGCTGCTGGCAAGCAACAAAACCATGAGAAATAAATCTTGTGTCCATCACTTGCCATTGGTGGTTTTCTACAACTACTCACACTTGTATTTACATTCATATCTTGCTTGTGTACGTGTGGTAGAGTAGTGCAAATTGTTTAGTTTAGTAGCTAGTTTTAGTTACTATGATAGTTTTATCTCTCTAGTGTACCTAGTAGCTCTTGTGTTGTATTGTGATATAGATTATAAACCATTACTACTATGATTGTGTAGGGGTTTGCATGGGTGACTAGAGCTAGAGCAATTAGTGTCTATTTGGATCATATTTTCACTAGTAGAGATGTGGACATACATGATGCACAACTTTTGTCAAAACGGAAGTGCTATTAGTCATAAAGATCATTTTTGTGATGAATTAGTGATGAAATTCAGTTTGTCAAAAATGGAGCGCCATATTGGTTGCACTGTGATGAATCCGAGCTACTGGTCATAAAGGTGGCTTGACCTGTTACAAAAAAAAATACCGTCATAGAAATATTTTCGTATGCCTAGGAAGTGGCAGCCACGCAGGCCGATGACGTGGCTTATCCAAGTACTTCCACGTGTAAGTTTTGGATCGGGTCATGTGTCACCATCTTGTTCGATAACGTGGCCCTCCTTGTTCTTGCATGTTTCAGATCTTCACTTCGACCATGTATTGTGATGTCTAGATTGTTCCACTTGTCGTTTTGTTATTGGCACACATGTTAGGTTGTTGTTAGTCCACATGTTACATTTTCATTGGACCATGTTAATGTTTTTAATTAGACTGCATGGCATGATCAGGATATTCCATGCGTTAGTTTCTTATTTCACCACGTGTCATGTCCTGAACAACCCACGTATCATTTTTCATTTGGCAACATGGCTTCACATGTTCCCTCCATGTCTCAGATTTCTATTGGTCCACATATTGTGTCCTGACCCTTCCACATGTCAAATTTTTATTTGACCACATGGCCTGTGCGCAACAATTATGACACCATTCCTGATTATCACTGCTTCATAGAATGACTACATATTCATTGAACCAGGCAATCAAATAACATAGTTCATAGTTCACACACTTGCAGCAAACCACTGACAAGCTCACATATCAATACATCATACGAGTTCACTGCATCCAACCGGCACACGAGTTCACACATCAAATCACACATGTTCCCTTCACTATATCAAGCCCACAAGAGTTCAAGACTAAGAGTGTAGCGCTGAAGAGCATATGATACGCTCAAAGAGCTTACTGTTCTCCTCCTGTTGTTATTTCTTAAACTCCTCAAACTCCCTTGTAGTCTTTTCTATTTTTCTTTTTAGTTGATCCACTTATTCGATGATGACACCTAAACTTTCTTGTTTAGCAACAAGTTGTTCCCGAAGCGCTCTCTCTACCAATGTCTATATTCTGGTGGAGCTAGTGGATACCAGCATTCTTTGAAAAATGTGTTACAACTGACCTAGGAGAGGACCATGGAAACCACATCAACACAAGGTATTGGTTCCTGGCTATCAGTAACAAATTGTAGTCAATTTGCTCTAGTCTTGTAATCTTTGTTAATTTTTTTATAGGTTATTCACTCCCTCTTTAGCTATCTCAATCCTTTTATCCATGGAATGGCTATAGTGTTGTGATGGTCTCACCAGCCTTCCATGTGGTGGCTGACCCTAAAACCGTTTGATCCCACCTCCTAACATTCGACTTGCCCTCGCTCACTGACTAGGAGCGCTCGTGCCCTGATCCATTGTCCAAGAAGGTCATGGTACGGCTCCGTGTAGGTTCTTTTCTTGATACCTCAACTATTGACACTGCCAGACCAGTAGAGGTCTGGTTTCTTATTCAAGCCACTTTAGGCTGGGTGACTAACCAATCGCGTGCGCCCTTAAGAAACATCAACTGATGACTCAGCTTGTCCAGTAGAGGTCTGGATCCTTGTGCAAGCTAGTTTAGGCTTGGCAACTAACCAATCACGCCCTTAAGCAATTCTTTTTGTGGCCTTGGAACTTGATTACTTGAAGCCCTTTTACTTAGCTCGATCCTATATTATAGTTGCTTTGGTACCCCTCGTTCCAAGTGCTAAAATTTTAAGAAAGGAAACATATAGTACTCCAAGGGCATGCCCAACGGACTAGCTCGGAGCTAGCTGACATCGGATTTGTGCTTGCGTGGAGGAGTGAGAAAGCTGAAAAACCTTCTTGCTAGCGACAGGCATCTAGCTAAGCTATTTGTGGATTCCAAAGCATGCGTGGCCCACCATCTTCCTTTGCCCTCTGGCTGCTCGCTTTGCACTGGCTGATTTGGAGTAAAATAAAGTTTGTTAATGGGCGCACTTCCTTGGATGCTGTGAACTGTTGGACGAGAGAAATTGGTGCTGCTGCTTCGGCTTACGTGTACAATCTCCTAGCTAGTTGTTGGCGTTTTTCATTGCGGACGCCCTAATTGCATCTAGCTTAGCTACGGTGCATAAAAGCAAGGTCATCTTACGATATGTTTCCTCGTACTCAAACATCTTTTCCAGTACCTTTTGTGGTGTTCCATGATTTGGAGCTGGGAATCATCAACACATCGTAATGAATTCGAGGGTACTAAGTCCAAAGCATCTCGGTTTTAATGTTCTCTTCTTGTGCAAAAAATTTACTCACCAGCTAGTGGTGCAAAGGAGGCGCCTTTACCCTTCGTACTGATTTTGTATATTCTATCCCTTTTATTTACTGATGGTACAACTCTTTTAGTAATGAAAATTCTGCTAGAACTACCCTTCCATCGTCAAAGTAAATTTCTTTTTACCACATTGTAACAATATTGATTACGGGAGTTAAAAAACTGCAGTGTAATCCTGAATCCAAAATGGTTTGTCAGTACACTGTCATTTTATTGGCAAGCAATCCTGAATCCAAAATGGTTTGTCAGTACACTGTCATTTTAGTGGCAAGGTGTTCCTTCTTATCAAAAGTACTACTGTAGTAGCTCTTTGTTTATTTCTCCGACGTGCCTATATTTTCTACTAGGCTTTGGAACTTGAGGCACATGATGTTCCTTTTGAGTTATACTCTACTGCTATACATGTGTCGCAGGTTTCCTCTCACTTCTGCTTTGATTGTACTACTCCCTGTTTGTCTTAAAATGTATAGTTCAAACTTCTATAACTTTAACAGTTTTATAAAATATACTTTCTCTTTCTAAAACTTTATTGAAGTTCAAGAAGTTTAACTTGGGACAAAGAGTGCACCTAAATTTTTTGGAGTGCACACTAGAGCAATTGAAGGTGATGGGATCACTTTAGAATGACAAAATTTTGTAATTTAATTGAAGATGATGGGATCATTTTAGGATAGTATTTATAGTGGCGGAAATTGGTAACATAGGTATATATTTGTTTTGTAATGGTAGTGGTGTAATACCCTAGCCGAGTAGAAGGATGCAGAAGTAGAATGGTTGACCCGTATAGCCCATATATATGGTTGCCCAGTGGTGATCTATCACGGAAATTGAGTAGGTGGAGGTAATTTAGAATTTGTGTCTCCAAATCTAGCATGTCTAGGTTAACCTTTTATATGACACATGGATATGTGTAAGAAAGGTGCTATACATGTGACGACATCTCTCCTGTGTGAGAGCTAGGCTAGAAATAATAGATTTTGGATATAGGGTGTTAAAGATGGTATTGGGACCATGGAGCCTCCATGGATATGCTTGTGTCCCGTTTGAAGTTGTTCATGGATTGGTATAATGCACACTCTTACATTGCTAATGGAGGAGCAAAAGTTGTTCATCAATGGTTCTAGGTGTGTTGCATATGTAGTGAGCTACCGGGGCATGACCTAGCTCTAAAGGGGTGATGTAATATCGGATTCCATTCGTAGGTTGTATAGGTAGCCAATGTGCACAATACGTGTTAAGATTTTTGTATGTAGACTACTACTGCGTTCAGAGGTGTTTTTGCAGCAAGATTAATAGTGAGTAGGTTGTGTGTGTACTTTTGCTACATCTACTTGATTTCTCCGTTCTTTTGTCTCTGTGAAGAACAGTGGAATCGTGATCTCCTAAAGATCTCATGTAAGAGGTATCTATGCCAGTGTTACTATAAAACTATTTAAGGATCGGATCTCCCTAGTTGTCCCTCCAATGCATGGAGGTATCTATGCCAGATTAATGTAGCTCTTTGTTCAGGTGGAGCTCGCGTCACTATAAAGACTTCCTGTCTTAATGTTCGTGTCCTTGATATAGAGAAGAACCTTTCAAAGATCCAGTCAGAATAAGAATTGGACCAAGCAATCTTAAGGTAGCTCGAAAGGCTATCATCAAGATTTGCCAGGTTTGACAAATATGTTGAGATACTTGCCACGTGACCCGCAGATGGTTGTCTAGTGTATGAGATACAGATCTTCAGTCACAAATAATCTGTATGTTTAGTTATGTGACAACTTGGACACTTGGTATCTGTGATGATCAATGGAAAATTAGCTATTTGTATTCTGAATTGCTTGTCCTTTTAGATCATGCATGACGTAGCTACAAGTTTGCTAGAGACTGAAGAGGTTCCACTGACATGTGAGCCTCACCTATTCACATCCGCGTCATCTCTCAACCAGCATGCCACATATATAGCATATCAGGTTGGACGAGCACACATTTGGACCAATGATGAGACCCGAAACAAGTTTAGGGATCTAGAAATAAAAAATACCGGTTCACAGTCGGTGCACATCCCCTCGAGTGAGATTAGCGACGACACTGCTATACGCTGCCTCAAAAACTTCATCAACGAAGTGACACGTAAGAGGGACTCTCCACTTATTTGTCGGGGCTGCCGTGGCGGAGCAGGCGGTTGCGGCTCAACCCCTCTCTCAGAGTACTAGCTTCCAACACTACGTCAAAATTGAATTACCGCAGCGTTGCATATTTGAGCTCTGTAGCGGGCTTCTTTATTGTCCGCTGCGGTAAATCCCATGATTTACCGCAGCGGACATTTTTTATTTACTGTGACAACCATTTTTGTCCGCTGCAGTAAATCGTTTACCGCAGCGGGCATCCTTTGTGGCCCGTCACCGTAATTCTGTGGCCCAACCGGCCCAGCGAGGCCCAATTTTCCCCTCTAGGTATAAATTTGGGTGTTAGGGTTTCTACACTCTTCCTCACCCTCTCTCTGTCTCCCACTGGCCGTAGCTCCTCCTCCCCGCGGCCGCAACTCCTCCCCGCACCCACTCCTCCTCACGCAACACCTCCTCGGTCCAGCCCTTCCCTATCCTCTCCACCTCTCCCTCTGTCGATGAAATATGTCCGACAGTCCACCACGGGGCTACCCTTGGTGGTTATTTCGGTGTTGGGCAGCCTAAAGCTAGCGATCGAGCATGACGCAAGATGAGACAAAAGGTTTTATCCAGGTTCGGGACTCGTATTGCGTAATACCCTACGTCCTGTGTCTTTGTGGATTATATTGCCTTGTAAAAGCGTGAGTTGTAGGGTTCCTCCTGCCCGCCTTATATAGTCAGGGGACAGGATTACAGAGCCTAAGATTATGATACAGGATAATTACAAACATACATATCCAGGAAAGATAGAGTTTCCTATTATTTAGACTGCCTTGTGCGGCAAGGTGCCTCCTTGGGCCCGAGAAGGTTCGCCGACCACACTTGTTGGCGTCCCTCGGGCCTCGAGCTTGTCATCATGGGCCTCCAGAGACGTGACCCAAAGATAGCCGTGAGAGTATAGGGGTTAATACACCCACAGCTAGTCTCCGAGCATTATGAATCTTGAGGAGTACGCCGTCTTGACCTTGTCTGAGTAGTGAAGCTTGTCGTCGAGGAGTTGATCACTGACTGCGTCTTGACGGTGCACACCCGAAAGGTTGCATGATGATCTTAAAGAAAAAAAATGATTCCAACATCATGGTGATGTGGTCCCATGTTAACACGTAGTGTTAAGAACACTATAATGCTAACATGGGCAATTTGCTTGGAGAAGATCAGAGAAATAGGACCAAAGTCACCGCGAGGTGACATGGTCCCACGTAGTCCCTATGGTTGATAGAAGATAAGTATGTTGTGTCATGCTTATTAAAAAGCTTTGAGAAAACCGACTGCTAAAGCGGAGGACTGGCGTAGACACTTGGAAGGATGAACCTATTGCTTCAAGAGGCCTGAACTGTCGATCGATGTAGTAATCAGGCTAAACTGTCTGGTCGAGTCCCTAGCTCTTAGCGTAGAAGGAAACATGCCAACAGGAGGCCTGAGCCGTCGACTGGTCTGCCGTTGGAAAAATGCACGTGGTCTGGCCAAGTCTCCAGCTCTGACACGTGGAGGGACAGGTGGCAACAGGAGGCCGGAGCTGTCGATTGGTCTGCCGAATGCGCGTGGTTTGGCTGAGTGGTATGGTCGAGTCCCCAGCTGTGACGCGTGGAGGGACAGGTGGCAACAGGAGGCCGGAGCCATTGACTGGTCTGCCGAATGAACGACGCACGTGGTCTGGCCGAGTGGTCTGGCTGAGTCCCCAGCTCTGAAGCGTGGAGGGACAGGTGGCAACAGGAGGCCGGAGCCGTCAACTGGTCTGCCAAATGAACGACACACGTGGTCTGGCCGAGTGTTCTGGCCGAGTCCCCAGCTCTGATGCGTGGAGGGACAGGTGGCAACAGAAGGCTAGAGCCTTCAACTGGTCTACCGAAGCCCGTGGTCTGGCCAAGTCCCTAGCTCTGACGTTTGGAGGGACAGGTGGCAATAGGAGGCCAGAGCCGTCGACTGGTCTGCCGAATGAACGATGCACGTGGTCTGGCTGAGTGGTCTAGCCAAGTCCCCAGCTCTGACGCGTGGAGGGACAGGTGGCAACAGGAGGCCAGAGCCATCGATTGGTCTGCTGAATGAACGACGCACGTGGTCTGGCCGAGTCCCCAGCTCTAACGCGTGGAGGGATAGGTGGCGACAGGAGGCCAGAGCCGTCGACTGGTCTGCCTGTGAAGTTTGATGTTGGGCCTTTATTTTACATGGTACGGCCCATAGCCGTTACCGGGCCGTGTTGACGTAGGGGTCAAACCCTAGAAGTCAAAATGACGGTTTAGTCATATGTATAAATGCACAGCCGACTACGTGACGGTTCTTCTTCCCCCCTCAGACATTTGCAGTTACCGCTCTCAAAACACACACTTCCGCAACCAGATTCAAACTGCGCTCGCATCCATCCACCTCAAATCCACGCAACTAGATCCGTGCCATCTCCAATTGAAGTCATGGCACCAAAGAGGAGACTGACGAAGGCGACGGATGAAGCATCAACGAGGCCAGAGAAGCAGCAGGTGCTGAAGCGGAAGAAGGCGGCGGCGGATGAACCGGTGGTGTTCAAGGTGAAGCATCTGGAGAAGCATTGGTCACCGCCAACCACCACCATAGAAGAATTGAGGAAACTCTTGAAGTTAGGGCTTCTTCCTACACCAGAGATGAAGGTATGGCGCCCATCCCCGAGAGACCATAGATTCCCCCAACCCGACCATGGGGAATTCGTTCTTTTTGAGGATTTCGTTATGCGTGGGGTGGGATTGCCTGTTCATTCTTTCCTTCGAGATTTGTGCATCTATTGGAATATTTTGCTTTGTCATCTGGATCCAAACTCGATTTTGACGATCGCCATCTTCGTCTGATTCTATGAAATGTTCTTGGGGATTTTGCCCCATTTCAATCTGTTCCGCCATTTTTATATCTTGAGGATGAAAGGTTTGGGAACTGGCGGCTCAGAAATAGCTGGGGGTGTTATGTGCGGCTTCGGGATGGAATGAAGGCTTACTGGATCGACATCCCCCACGGCACGCCAACCGAAGATTGGAACAAGAAATGGTTCTACGCTTCTCAGGATCTACAGTCACCTCCGATTCTGTCAGATGTAGTGTATGCACCTCAGAAGAACGATAACTGGGAAGCATAGAACAGCCGGAGTGACATGGCATAGGTTCATGAGCTGTTGAGGTTGATTGATACCCAGAGGGTGTATGGACCCTTTGTGGCTACCGTCTGGTTGACACGCCGTGTGCAACCATTGAAGGAGAGAGTGAGGCCAATGTATATGTTCCTGGGGGAAGGAGATCCTACTCATGAGCCACATGCACCAAAGGGACTGATGAGTGGAGAAATGGCCACCAACTGGATACAAGTGTTCTTCACGCAGCAATTCAGGGCCACTTATCCCCATCATTGTCAGGACCCATACAATGTTGGAAATATACCACCTCCTGTAAGTCATGACTACTCTGCTTTCATTGCATATGCGTTATCTGTCTTATTTATGTATATAGCTTGAATAACTTGTGGTCTAACAGACCATTGTTGGACAGGACCGGGTAGCCTTCTTCTCTGGCGTGCCAATTGTGTAGTGGCCAGAGGGTGAGGCTATGCAAGACCAGAGACCGAGGAAATGCTGGGTCATCCTTGACGATGACGATGATGATTTGGATGCCCTGTTTGATGAGTTTGATGAAGATCGGTCGGAGCAGGCCTAGCAAGTAGCAGCTGGCAAGAAGCCAATTGCCGTACAGGCAAAGAAGGCCAAGCCTACCAAGCTACATACTGGGGGTAGCCTAAACATTGGTAGTGCTAGAGGGAGAAAACCCGAGGAGTTGGGCACCACTTCAGAATCAGAGTCTGAAGACATGCAGACGCTTGATGAGCGGTTGAGGCATCAAAGGCTGGGTAAGAATCCTCCCCCCACCAACACCAAGGCCCGATACTTCAGTACATCATCTGGGCAAGGTGGTCTATCAGATGTGGGACAGAATCCACGAGCGACTCTGGCGCAGTGCACGGGAAGTGCCACAACGCAGAGCACGTCACCGCCGTCCGGGCAAGGTGTGTAGCCGCAGGGGAAGCAGAGCACGCGGCCATCATCAGGCCAGAGCACACAGTCCCCTGGACGACAAACGCCACCTGTGGTGCAGAGCATGGGGCAGACTGGTGGTGACGCTCCCCAGGCTTCAGAGGCACCAGAGGTCAGCATGGATTGCGTCTTTGACGTGGAATTCCAGGAATCATCAAAGTAATATCTGAACTTTAAGTGAAGTTATATTGGTTGTGTGATATGCAGTATCTGACAAATTGTACATGTTTTGAAGGCCTGCATTCACTGAAGAGTTGCCGCCCCGAGGAGGAACGACTTCAGCAACATCACCCCTACCAGTCAATGAGCCATTAGCACAGAATGTGGGTGCAGACCAGGGCCGAACCACTGCCCAGAGCATGCCTGAAGTTGGAGAATGCGTCATTGCCAGTGGGCCAAACACGATGTTAGGCACTAAGGCACCTCCGGGCGGATTGGTGTCATTGGGCCCTATGAGCGATGCAGGCCCACCATGACGGGAAACTGCTGGTGAGGATGGAGCTCCATCAACTTTGGGTGCACAGGTGGCCGTGGGAGATGTTGTTGAAGAAATCCCTTGTGTACCCAGGGTACCCCTCTAGCAGGTGTATACCGTGAGGCGAGTTGGGGAGGTACATCATGTGTATCAGGAGATTAATCACCAAGGGATCGGCCCCGAACTTGAAGGACTACTGACAGGTCTACGTGCCTAGGTCAGTATGTTGTCAATGTTGTAGTGATTGTAGTCGAATGCTTGTTTTCTGAATGGTCTTTTGTCTGTTGCTATAGTCCCTTGCCAATACTGCTGAACAGAGGTGGCGAACCATTGATAGGCTTTCCCTTGTGTATGAGCAATCAGAAGACCTGAAGAGGACGATCGCTGATCTAGAGAAGCAAGCAGAGGAGTACCAGACCACAGAAGGTCTATGGGTGAGTGAGAAGGCAACCCTAACCGATAAGGTGTCTCAGCTGGAAGCATCGCTGACGACCCTACGGGACCAGGTTGCACCACTGGAGGTGGCAAATAGAGGTAATTAGCACGGAGCAGAACACCAAGCAGAGCCTGGAGCTTGCCCAACTGAGGGAGCAAAGCGGAAAAAAGGACCAGGAGCTTGCGTAGTTGACCGAGCAGCTGTCGACACGAGTAGCTGAAGTTGATGGTATGTCATCTGTTTTGAGCTTGATATCATGCACTTGCACTATTTATTTGCTAATGTAACTGCTCTGTTGTGATAGAAACCAAACGCCGTCTTCTTGCTCAAGGTCAACAAGCGCAAAAGACAATTGCAGCACTCCAAAGTCATCTGAACGCCATGCTCTCATACATGAAGCCGGTAGTCTAGGCTGTGTTTGCTCCTAACCCATGGCCAACTAGAGTCTCTGAAGGAGATGCCATCTTGGATCGATGTAGGAGACTGTGGCCCCGGTTGCAGCACTTCGTGAAGCAAGCAGGCTTGTTTACTGCGTGTAACGTGCTGTCGAGGGTGCAGTCACATTACCCGACAGTAGACACCCAGAGATTCACCAAAGGTATGGCTGCAGGGATGACGCCCGAGCAGGCCAAGGAGCTGCGGACAGCTGCGAAACCTGTCGCCGAGGCCATTGTCGAAACAATTGAATATTTCGGTCGATCTGATCAAAGTAAAAGTGGTCAGTGATGTACTTAAACATTTGTATAAACATGTTGTCCAACCAGTTGTAAGGTGTAACTAGTAGTCTTTGATATCTGAAAACATAAGCCCGTGGGGCGTTTGTTTTAATGTGTTGAAACTGTCAGCTGTTTTAAGATGTATGACGTAGCCCAATGTAGTTAACCCTGTCAGGTGACTTAGTGCGTCGCTAGTGAACAACGTGATTGCCAGGATCACTAGGAGACTAGTACTGTCTGGGAGCTACTACTGAACCTCCTAGCACTGTATTGGCGTGGAGGCGTAGTGCATCATGGGAGGATCGAAACAGCGCCTTGTCAAACCATTCGAGACTAGCCGTGTATCATACAACAGGACATATGTAAAAGAGTTTGGCGCAGTAACATGTGAAAAGATTGCATGAATGATAGACATTGCATGAAAGCACAGAGATAACAAAAAGGTTGCCTCTAAGGGCACTTTATTCAATCTGAAAATAAAAAATACAATAATATGTAAGAAAGGTACATATCTTTTTAATGGCGAAGGCAGCTGACTAGGTGTAGACGTGGTCGGCTAGGGATAAAATCATATGAGATTGTCGATATGCCAAGAATTTGGGATATCTACTCCTGTCAACGTGCAGAGTCAATACGACGTTGGATGTGTCACCACCTTGATCTTATATGGTCCCTCCCACCGTAGGGATAGCTTATGGATGTCGTCTGGTTTCATAATTCGCTTGAGCACCATATCCCCGGCCACGAAGAGTCTCCCACGAACGTTGCGGTTATAGTAACAACGCAAGGAGGCCAAGTATTTGGCTGACCGAGCATAGGTATCCAATCTGCGTTCTTCAGAAGCATTGACTTCGACCTCTCTGGCTTCATTGGAGGTATCTTCATTGTGGTATGTGACTCGTAGTGATTGGAAAGCTACTTCAGTGGATAAGACCGCTTCAGATCCAAACACCATGAAGTATGGGGATACAGCAGTGCTGCGGCAGGGTTGGGTTCTGAGTCCCCAGACCACTGCGGGCAATTCCTTCAGCCATCGTTCAGGCCTTTGTTCTTTATTATCGAGATAAACTCTCCTTTTCAAGGCTTCAAGGAACATGCCATTGGCGCGTTCCGCCTGTCCATTTGCTCTCGGATGGGCCACCGAGACATATTTGACTTTAATGCTTAGTTCATCACAAAAGTCGAAAAAATGGTGTCCGGTAAATGTGGAACCCAAATCAGTGATGATTGTGCTGGGTACTCCGAACCTATGAATAACTTCATTGAGGAAATCTGCCGCCTTTTGTGCAGTGGCAACCTTTAATGGCCTGTATTCTATCCATTTGGTAAACTTGTCGATCAGTATGTAGATGTACTCGAATCCTCCCGGAGCTTGTTTGAACGGACCGATCATGTCCAGTCCCCAGCATAAGAATGGCCATGCAGCGGGTATGGTCTAGAGCTCATGAGCCAGAACATGGATCTGTTTGATGAACATCTGGCATTCCAGGCAATGACAAACCATGTCCTCGGCGTCTGCTACTGCTGTAGGCTAGTAGAAACCTACTCGAAAAGCCTTGCCGACCAGCGTTCTAGATGCGGCGTGGTTACCACACATGCCTCGGTGGATTTCGATCAGGATTTCTTTGCTAGCTTCTCGAGTAATGCACTTCTGGAGTATGTCTGCTCTGGAGTTCTTGCGCATCAACTGATTGTCGATGATGACGTAGTTGCGTGCACATCGCATTAGGCGTTCTGCCTCTGTTTTGTCCTCTAGAACAAGGTTGTTGACCAAGTATTCAATGAAAGGTTCCCTCCAGTCAGGCTCTGGGGGTTTAGACTGCTCTGATGGAGCATGGTCTGGAGGCTGTTCCTCAGCTGCCACATGGTCTGGTCCCTATTGGTCTGGAGGGTCGGTGTCTTCCATGATAATGTCTTCGTCCATAGGCGCTACTATCTGGTCGGCAGGAGTATTCTGGGCTACTTTAGTGGTTGGCTCTAGTTCAATGGATGGCTTGATGAGGTCTTCAATGAAGACTCCATAGGGGATTTTGACTAGTGATGAGCCGAGCTTAGAGAGCTTGTCTACCCCTTTGTTGTCTGCTCAGACCACATGTATGAATTCCAGACCATAGAACTTGCCTTCCAGTTTTCGAATCTTGGCTACGTAAGCATCCATCTTCTTGTTGTTGCAATCTTAGTCTTTGTTGACCTGGTTGATGACCAAGGCGGAGTCGCCATAGACTAGGAGGCGCTTGATGCCGAGTTCGATGGTAATGCGCAGGCCAAATAGACAGGCTTCATATTCAACAACATTGTTAGATGCTGGGAAGTGAATGCGTAGTACGTAGCATAACGTATCCTTGGATGGAGCAATGAAGTAGACTCCAGCTCCAGTGCCATCAATGTTTAATGATCTGTCGAAGTACATCTTCCAGTGCTCGGAACTTGTGTCTACCGGGGGTAAAGTGATTTTTTTCCACTCGACGAGGAAGTCGACTAGTGATTGGGATTTGATAGTTGATCGGCTCTTGAACTCGAGATTGAATTCACTGAGCTCCAGTGCCCATTTGACCACACGCCCGCTGGCATCCTTGTTGTGGAGCACATCTCCTAATGCGGTGTCCGTCATCACGGTGATAGGATGCGCATGGAAGTAGTGCAGTAGCTTGCGCTTGGTAATGAGGATTGCATAGAGAAGCTTCTGGATCTGGTTGTAGTGCCATTTGGAGTCGTTTAGAACTTCACTAATGTAGTATATGGGCTGTTGGATGCCATAGGTGTGGCCGGGTTCATCCTGCTCGACCACGAAGACGGTGCTGACCATATTGTGAGTGGCAGCAATGTAGAGCAGCAGGTGCTCAAGAGGCCGTGGAGCCATTAAGACTGGTGGAGAAGTTATGTACTCCTTGAGTTGTGTGAAGGCCTGGTCGGCCTCGTCAGACCACACAAACTTGTCTTGAGCTTTGAGCAGCTTAAAGAACGGGAGCCCTTTTTCGCCTAGCCGAGAGATGAAACGGCTCAAGGCTGCCATGCATCCAGCAAGCTTCTGGACGTCTTTGACGCAATGGGGTGGTTTTAAGTCCAAGACGTTCTGGACCTTCTCAGGGCTAGGGCGCATGCTGTCTCAGCTGACAACGTTGCCCAGCAGTGCACCTGAGGATACGCCAAAAATACACTTAGTGGGATTGAGCTTCCACTGGTATTTGTTGAGGGCTGCGAAAACCCATGTGAGATTGTCGATTAGAGATGAGGTCTCCTTTGTTTTCATGACCACATCATCGACGTATGCCTCTGCAAGATTGTCCTTGATCTCGTCGACCCGGCAGGTCGTGATAGCCTGTTGATACGTGGCCCCTGTGTTTTTTAAACCGAAGGACATTGTCTTGTAGCAGTAAGCACCGATGGGTGTGATGAAAGCCGTCTTAGGCTGATCTGGCTCATAAAGAGCTTTTTGATGATAGCCCAAGTAGCAATCTAGGAAAGAAAGCAACTCGCAACCTGCAGTAGAGTCAACTATTTTGTCGATACGAGGGAGATGAAAAGCGTACTTAGGGCAGTGTTTGTTGAGATCGGTGTAATCAACGCACATTGTCCATTCTTTATTCTTCTTTTGAACAAGAACCGGGTTGGCTAACCACTCTGGATTATACACCTCTTTGATAAAACCAGCTGCTAGGAGCTTGGTAACTTCTACCCTAATCACCTCGTTTCGATCTCTAGAGACTCGTCGAAGCTTCTGCTTGATGTGCTTGGCGGTCTTTGAGACGTCTAGGAAGTGCTCGACAAAGTCCCTGAAAACACCCGACATATCTGCAGGTTTCCATGCAAATATGCTCACGTGGTCCCAGAGGAACTTGACGAGCATGTCTTCCTATTTGGGGTCAAGGCTGGTGTCGATAAGAGCCGTCTTCGATGGATCATCGTCGGTGAGGCGGATCTTCTTATGGTTGTCGGTAGTGGTCGACGCACAGCAGGCGGAGTGCTTTGGAATGTCGAGGTCCATAGGCTGTACCTCAAGCGCAGCCAGCTTGGTCTTGGCCAACTGGTGCTTGATATCCTCAGATTCAGTGGCGGCAAATGACTGTGTCTCGGCAGAATGAGCAGTGAGGACGTTGTCGCTTAGGGACAGGATACCCTTCTCGGTTGGAGGCTTGAGCACGAGGTATCTGTAGTGAGGCACCGCCATGAGTTTGCAGAGCCCTGGTCTACCGATGATAGCGTGGTAGGCTCCATCGAAGTCAGCGACGATGAAGTCTATCCACTCAATGCAGAAGTGTTGTGGTGTGTCGAACTGTACGGCTAGTGAGACCTTCCCAAGTGGGTGTGAAGGTTTGCCGGGCATGACTCCCTAGAACGGGACCTGGTAAGGTGTGAGCTCCGAGAAGTCCATCCCCAACTCTTTCCAAGCTGGAATGAAAAGAATGTTCAAGGAGCTGCCACCGTGGATCAGCACTTTTTTGAACCGAACGTTCTCGATGACTAGGTCGAGGACCAGGGAAAGATGCCCAGGCTCTGGTATCTTGGCCCACATGTCCTGCCTGGAGAATATAATGGGGTATTTAGACCAGGCAGGTGCTCTGACATCTGAGACAGTCTTGTCGGGCTTAGAGATAGCTACTAAGGTTTTGTCGAGGAGCCGAGCCTTTGCCTGTGATTCTTCTGCCACCGAACCACCAATGATAAAGTTGACATTGCGCGCCAGTTCCTGAAAGACACCTTTTCTCTATTCTCTCTCGTCGTTGTCTTTGGAACCATCATCTTGCACCTTATCTTTGCCCTTCTCATTGTTGCGGGCTTTCTTCGGCGGAGGGGGTTCATTTTATTGGTGATTTGCCTACATGTCCCAAGACTGTGGCCCTTGCCGGGGTGCTGTGGCCAGTCTTGATAGACGACCTTCTGCAGGTTCTCATCAATGTCGTGCTTCTGCCCTTGACAGCGTTGACTTGGTAGCCACCACCACTACGATTGTGATCCCGTCCGCTGCCTCTGTTGTGTTGGCGATCCCGGCAGTCGTCGTAGCGCTGCTGACCACCACGGCCGTCGTTGCGCTGGTAACCACCACGGCCGTCGCGCCGATCGTCTCGGTGATCATCACGTCAGGCGTTGTTGCGGCGGTCATCATGGTAGTCATGATCATGGTCATCGCGACAGTGGTTGGTGTTCTTTGCCCCTGGTAGATCGGGGTCATTCATGCCATCATCAACAAAGGCTAGGTCATTTGAAATCTGGAACATATGGTGGATAGACTGTGGCTAGATCTTAAGCAATTCCTTGCGTAGATCTTGGCTTTGAGGTGCTCTGCAACCTTGTATGAAAAGGTTGATAGCATCGGCGTCTTGGACATCGCGACACCTGGTGTAGGCGTCCGACCACCGTCTGATGTAGTTTCGGAGTGACTCATCCGGGAAGTCGTGGATGGCCGCAAGGGCGTATCTTGTGCTTGGCTGGTCGCAGGTTGACTTGAAGTTGTCTATCATCATCTGCTTCAGCTGTCTCCATGAATAGATGGAGCCTTCGGGCTGGCGCATGAGCCATGAAAAAGTTGTACCGCCTAGCATACATGGCAAGTAATTGGCCATGATGTGTTCTTCTCTGCCGGTTGCTTGAACAGTGGTCTCGTACAGCATGATCCAGTGCTCAGGGTTGTCGTACCCGTTGTAGATGCAAATCTCTCCTCCCAAACAGAAACCTTGTGGCCAATGTACCCGCTTGAGGTCGTAGGGGAATGGTTTGATGCCTCCTGCAGCACGTTGTTGAGCATATCTTTCTTCGAGGACCATATAGAGGTCGTCCCCATGGAGCTATTCGACGCTGTGGTCACGGTCATTACGTCGCCTATAGTGATCGCGGCGAGGAGGTGCTCGGTCATGTCGGCCACCAGGGGCGCGTTGCTCATGGTGCTGGTGGTTGTCGCGGTTGGGCGGTGGTGGCATGTCGCGAGGCCCCCGGTTGACTGAATTGTCACCTCCTCCTTCCTGATGGTGTCCCCGATTGGACTAGTTGCATCGAGCAGTGCGCCGACTCTGTGACTGTGCTTGAGAAATGACATGTAGGTCTTGGACCTGGTCTTCTACACCTTCAAGGCGTCGGATGGCCTCTTGGATCTCAGGTGTCTGGTTAGGCAGAGCACGGAGAATCTACTGGGTGGCTGCTATGTTCGTGCTAGGCGCGTGATGGATGCGCCCCATCTGATCGAACTGCGGTCCCAAATTGCGTGGGGCGATGCGATTGCCCCGTCGGCCGTTGGCGTTCCTGTTGTTGTTGCCATCTTGCGGATTGTTGGCTTGCGAGTTGTTGGCTTCCACAATGCGGCATCATTCCCTTTCAGTGTTGCGAGCTTCGCATAGCTATCTTTGGGCGTCTGTCTCATTGGGCAGAGGTTGCTCATCATCACTCACGTGGAAGATGATGTGTCTCTCATCGGCAGAGCGCTTGGGCGCTGGTGGGCACTTTGGAGAAGTACCCATGAGGTTCTTGACCTTGTCAGAGAAGTTGGAGCCGTCAGAGAGCGACTCGAGATCATCAGAGACCTGCAAGGCCCTCCATCCACCGCCCAGAGCAGGAATTGCTTTGCTGGAGTCTGGGGTGATGACTATAGTGGACGAGAAGGTGTCTTCAATAGGAGTAACATCCACCATGTTGATTGTCAAGATTAGATCTGACAGTTGGATCTAGATGGGTGCTGGATCTACGACATGGTCCGCCATTTTTGCTTGCCTGAACAGCGCTGGGAAATCCTGCTCGTACGTCGTAGCGATGTTCTTCAGCTCGTACGGGTACGGTGCTGGCGTGGTCGGCGCAAAGGTGTGTAGACTCTGTGGTCGGTGCTGCTCCTGATCCGAAGAACGTGGTCGGGCCGCAACCAGGATCGGATCTAATTGGTCGGCAGCACGACGCATGGAAACTGTGGCCAGAGTTGGATCTGGGCGGCGGGAGTGGCCGGCGGTGCGACGCTGTGCCGCGGCCATAGTTGGATCTGGGCGGCGGGAGTGGT
>DXKC01000605.1:9866-20102 GCA_031170775.1 Cymbopogon citratus
CACCATCCCTTCTGAGCTTGTGATCTACTGATCTGTACTCTAGGAACATAATCTATGATTTTTCCTATAGATTACAGTGTTATGACAGGGAAGGTTTATCAGCGCAGGCAACGTGGCTAAAGTGACGTGCAAGATTCAGTTCGGAGAAAGTCATCGCAAGCAGAAGTCGTTATCGAGTCTTAGTCTTCAGGGGCAAGTCGTCATTGAGTCCTAGATTTCAGGATAGTTTGTTATTCAAATCTATTCGGTTGGGTTAGCTCGTCTAGTCAGCTTGGTTAGTTGAGATTGCTTTGTATAAGTATCAAACTCTATTTGCATAATGAAGTAGCCTGGGATTGAGATACTTGTATCTCCCTTGGGCACCCAGCCCTTACGCACAGCTCCCGTATTGCCTTGTGTTCGTGTGTTCAGCCGAGGCGCCGAGTACGGCGCCGCCAGTTCGCCGCCGCGTATTCAAGCCTCGCCCACCCACGCATCACCAGTACAATCTCAGGAGCGTAAGCGCTAACATACAGCTTCTGGAATTAGTTGATTTAGTTCCTTTCAAAATCCTGCTTGTCTTGCTAATTCGTTTTGTATATTCCATTTTTGATTCATTGCAAAGGTAGGATTGATTGTGCCCTGCATTTTCTTCAAACAGAGAACTGTAGGACTTATTGCTGCTTGTGCCTAGCTTTGTTTGTTCTGGAAGGGCTCTGTCCTAAACCTCATGTTGTGTTCCAAGTGTTTTTATTTATTATAATTGTTTTTTTTTGCTTGAATTGATTGCTTTTTTCACAATAAAAAATTGCAGGGTCTTCATGTTGGTCTAAACTTGGCCGTTGCTATTGCTTTACATAACATACCAGAGGTACAAAGTTTAACTATTCAGCTTTTGTCGTTAGATGAGACAGATTATCTAAAGTTTGAATTATTACCACCCATGATAGCTCTTGGATACATTTACATATGCAGTAAGATTCAAATGGCACAAGTTTTATCTTTGTTCTAAAGCTTCTAAATTCCATGGTCAAATATGAATGCCAAATTCTTATGGTTACCTTTACATGTGCACATTGATGTATATCATGGCAAAAGGGCTCACGACGATTCTTAAGTTCTGTGTGATTAACCAGCCTCTGAATTTTGCTGGGTATCTGATAATCCTTTTATCAACTTCTTTTAGTTTCAAACTGTATAAGTTTTGCCAGAATCAGGTAGCATCTGAAGCAGTATTAAAAAGGAATATGTTTCTTTTTAGTGTTTAAACTTTAAAAGATACAAAATCCAACTGAGGAATTAAATATATTCATTTTATGAAGAGAATGTATGCATGTGCATAAAAATGATAACTGGGCAGTGGTGATGCGTTGGCATATTTGTTATGGATGCCATTCAGGTTATTTTCTTCTGTATATTTGTGTTTTTTTATTTTGATAAATGTTGAGTTTCATCCAGTTTGGTTCATTTTGCTCAGTTCAATATACTAACTACTTAACAGTTTGGTCTAGACTCCTTTTCCTTAATATAATGATACACAGGTCTCCTGTGTGTTCGATAAATAAATAAATAAATAAAACCTACTTACCACTTCATTACATTTTCAGGGGGTTGCTGTAGCTCTTCCAATCTATTTTGCTACAAAAAGGTACTTGTTATCTCATGCAGAGATTGGTGGTGAATGGAATTTATATTTCACAGCAGCCTTCAGAGATGAATCTAGCGTTGAATATATCTAATTTGCAGGCAAATTCTTTCTCTAAACCAAATCCTAAAATATCGTCAGTTCAAGTGTGCCATGAATATGTGATATGCATGTTGTCCAAGTTGAGAAACTTGAGCTAATTATAGAAAGAAAGCAGATGCTAAGCTAACATTGCCTTCTTTTGTTTGTAATAATGCTTGCTCATAATATTTTAGCTATTCTTGTATGTATTGGATCTTTTGTTATGTAGATTACATTTCTATATTTTTAGTAATTTCACAGCAAACAGCGGGCATTTTGGACGGCAGCATCGACTGGTTTCGCTGAGCCACTAGGAGTGATTATTGTAGGTATGCTACTTCATGAACCCTAATTGTGTCCTTCAGACAGAAGCTAGACCCAATCTATCTATGATATGGTAACTTATTTAGCACTGTTATTTTGGTTACTGCAGCTTTGTTGTTTCGAAGCAGTTTGAATCCGGACATTCTAGAAGGCCTACTTGGATCTGGTCAGTCCATTAATAAATTGAATACTTGTTTTGTTCCCGTATCTGAGTACTCTGTTGACTTCTATGCCTTTCGCAGTTGGTGGTGTCATGGCTTTCCTCACTTTGCATGAAATGCTACCTCTTGCATTTGACTATTGTGGCCAGAAGCAAGCTGTCAAAGCTGTCTTTGTGGGCATGGCCTGCATGTCTGCAAGGTTTGTTGATTCTTCAAATTAAGTTAAAGGATCCCTTAAGTAAACATGCTATCATAATGATCAGTATGGATTTGGTTTCTGCAAGATACTCCTATGTGGCTTTTTATAGCTTGCTCACTGCAACAACTAGTCAAAATCCTAGTGTGTTTTTTTCAACAAGTCACAAGTTTGCTGGCATGAGCTATGGTACTAGTTATGTTTTTAGCGCTAGGTGCTAGGGCAAAGCAAAGAGAGTAGTCTGCCTATGCCATAGGTCGCTATAAAATATATTGGCAGAAATCTCTGCAGGCATCATCAATATTCGCATATCTAAAGTGCATATATTGGGACAATTACAGTATGGCCCTATGGGGCTGCGAAGGTGCTGAACTTGCTATTGATGTAGTAGAGCTTGTATATTCTACAGGCCTTTTAACAGCAGTACATACTATTCTGTTACAATCCTAATTCATGTTTTTTTCCTTAATTGACAGTTTGTACTTCTTGGAAGTCAGCTTACCAAAGGAGATAAGCTTGTAGCTTCGCGCTGCAGGTATTGGGAAGTCATCTGAAGCTGAGCTACAGGAGATCCTAATTTCTGGGAGGAGAGTGTGTTCATGGAGAGGGAACACCACACCAAAACCATGAACAATGGCTACTGGCGTGGTGCCATTGATACTGTCCATTTTACCATGAAAAACTAAAAGGAGGCGGAGACTGCATTTCCCTAGGATCTATTAGCCAGATTAATCGTGGTGCCATATGAAATAATTGAAGAAAATGTACTCTAGTATCCTGTCAGCTGACAATTAAAGAAATAATTATATTTTCAAATAAGTTTATTATTTGCATATAGTTTAATTAGTTGTCTGTCAATTTTTTTAATCAAATTAAGCCTTTCCAGGGCTGACACTTGGCAGAGGGAATAATGAACTGATTGATCACAATACTTGAACTACTATTGATCACAGGTACTCTTTGTTTCAGACGAGTTGTCAAACTTTTAAGACGTGATTACCAACAACAATTTAAAGAAGGATCTGTTCTGAATTTATTCTCTGAGATCTGACGCTAAACATGATCACTCGGGGAAAGCTAGAGTTACCTAGTTCAAATAAAATTTTGTGGCTTTCTCCTATGTAAAATTTAGTTATGGTGTACTCAGACCGAGGCTCATACCAGGGGTGAAACAGTTCCATATACAATTCATAATTATTAAAGCACACATTATCACTAGAAACTTGGTTCATAAAAAACAAAAGAATTTTTCGGTACATTCTCAGTTCCTCCTCTCTTCGGGTACATTTTCAGTTCCTCCTCACTTTTGGCCCTCACTTCAGTTGTATCTGATTTATCCCCAAATTAGGTTTGCATCATTATGGATGCATCATGCATGGTACTCCTCATCACGGGTGAGCAAGCCAGGCATGTTCCCCCGGAATCAGCCCTCAATCTCTAGGTGTGTTGTCCAAAAAAAAAAAAAAAACTCCAGGTGTCACCCTCGTCCTCCCCGCACTGAACTGGACCGGTTGCAGCAATAGCAGCAAACCGAATGTCCATAGATTCCAAGCAGCCCCTCATGGATATTTGAGATCATATCTCGTACATACTGCATAGTTGCTATGCATGTCAGAACTTACATGCACAGGTAGTCAGGTGCATACATATATTAAAGGGAGCTCTCGAAACCAATGCTGTACCACCAAATGAAACCTTTTTCATTTGCCCGAATAAATCCGCTACTTAGCTCCTTCAGTTTTATAAAGCACATATGCACATGACATAAAAATACGCTAGGAATGTGCAATGCTATTACAACAGCATTCATCCCTCTTTCTTCGTACCTCCTGTTCCACTACAGGAACTTCCAGAAATCAGAGGTAGGATGATCTACCAGTAGAATTCCTCTAGCTGAAGAACACTCAACAGAAGTGAAAAAACTATATGTTACCCAAAAAAAACTGCTCTAAGCAAAACTTGCTTTGGCATCGCCAAAAAATGGAAGGCATGACACTAGTTTCTAGTTCTACCAGCCCAAAATGCTCAGAAGAACAAGGTTGAATCTGAATGCGACCAATATACATGTTAATTTCTGTACCCAACACCGAAGTGAAATCTGCTGGCTTGCTTGTCATTCAAGGCGTACTCAAGCCGCAGAGGTCCCAGGGGAGAGTCCACGCGGACGCCAACACCATAGCCATAGCCACTACCTGGCTTTCCACGAGCTCCAGCTGGGTCACCTGAAGAACCAATCACCACAGATGGTCCAAGTAAGAATTGTGTATACTGTCTAACAGAAAAAAGAGCTAATATGTATAGATGGTAAAATGATTTCAAGTAAATTTCCTAGCTGACTTCGATTCTGTTAAATGTGTCCTAGAAAAATAAATAACTATCACGTTAGAGTACAATATATGAATTACCCGGAACTTTAGGACCAGAACCAAGATCACTGCCATAGTCGGCAAAGATCACGCCTTCCAGTGGCCCAAACTGCATTCAGAGCAAGAATACAAAGTAATCAAATGATGATTTAACACCTTGATCTGTTCATTACTGAGATCAGAGTAGGTAATAATGTGCATTAAAGTAGCAGTGTAAGACCATCGTGAATATTATGCATTTCAAGCTGCCAATCTATTCTGACATGAAGGACAGGGCTCCAGATTATCTATGCAAAAGGGGCTCGAAACAACTCTTGTACTCAGCTATTACAAAGATACCATATTATACCTCTCAACAAATATTCTATAATAAGAACAGTAACAGCACCCATCTATAACATATTAACATTATTGCTACTTGGGCCCAATATGAAAGTAGGGCAGTGAAAGAGTAAAGCAAGCAGGCCAAGTTAAGCAACTGCAGGAAATCATTGGGTGATGGTCCAGCCATACAAGATCCAGTGTGCGTGTGTGTGTGCACGCACGCACACAAATTGTATATCTACTCTAAAAAAAATGTTCCATATCTAATCTGTATTCAAGTCTTGGACAATGTGGTTGTAAAAAAAAAATTGTCCAAAAAAAAGTTGTCGAAAAAAAGAAGTCTTGGACAATGTGGCAGCATGCCCACCTGTTTATTTCCTTTCTGAGTTAGCTATATTCTTGAACTAAATCTGAGAAATTTTACTTAAATTGCACATCATAATATGGTAGTACCATTTAAAGTCAATTATGTACATATGTATACCCTTGTTGTCAATACGGCATTCTTGTGGTAAATTACCACACAGTTGTGTCTGTCTTACTTCCATGGGGTCCATTTGACAATGACAAAAGGAAAGTAAGGTTGGGAGGAGAAAGAAGTTTACCAGGCGGCATGAAACTTCACCACTACCATTTACATAAGAACGCCCAGAGCCAACAGCACCTTCTTCGTATCCTCTTACACTATTTGTTCCACCAATTGCAAATGCTTCATGAGGTGGAAAATTTCCCTCCACGTGACCTCCAGAAGCACTACACCATCAAACAAAAAGATTATAAAGAAAGTAACAAAACTGAAAAAACTGACAGTGCAAGTTCAAATGCAGGGCATTCAGTTCATGATATTTTTTGCTACAGGCCCAGTACAAGAATGTGATTAAAACAAACCTTAGAAGAAGCCTAGCAGGACCAATTTCATATCCCTGCCTCAAACGAGCTGTCACTCTGTTGAAGCTTAGCCACTCAGACAGAACAGGGAGACCTTGCTCGATGTTGAAAACAAACTACAAGAAACAATGATAGCAGGATATAAGCAATGATGGCTACAAAAATTGCCAAGTTGGGGAAGGAATAAGCATTGATGCCAACCATTGTAGAGCTACGATCTGCAGAATCTGTGTAGATACTTTCAAACTTAGCTAGCAGAGTATCATCATAATCATGTCCACTGCAATGCAACGAGAGAAACATCAGGTGAAAATCTCAACTCAACAATTATACTGATCGTGTTAGAATGTTTCATGTGAAACCAAGGAAATAAGACAATGAGAATGGAAACCTGGCAGTTAATTGGCTGTTATAGAAATCCCTGATGACTGTATTGCCTTTATCATCACGAGCACCAGCATGCTGTGAAGACACAAAATGTCACCATACCGCGTGACTATTCCCAAAAGCATAAGCAGCAGAATATTTACCTGAAAAATTAAGCCAAGTGTCCCACTCCACTTGGGTCTGAATGGTCGACTGTATTCCAAGCCAGCAGTAACACGTCCAATGGTTATGGGCCCCTGGTCAGGATGATCACCACCATGGACAAGTGTTCCAGGAGTCCTAGAGTTCTGGTAGGAAAAATAGCTATAAACATATGCATGGTGCTAACTAGCGGAACTCGAAAGCGATCTCATATTAAAGGTAAATACCTGAACCATAACAGTTCTGGAGGTTCTCTTATTGTCACCATCAATCCAAGGGTCAGTAAAGTTCAATCTAAATATTGAATCGATTTGCCCCCTTTCCAAAGAGAGATTTAATTTCTTGTTCCTCCCAAAAACATTCCGATGTGAATATGCAAAGCTGCACTCCATTGAGTAAAGTTTAGACTATGTGCATATATAAGAGGTAGGAGGCTAGGAGGCAATAAGTTGCAACATAATGATTTTATTCTAGACATACAAGTTCAGAAATCAGAATATATATATGTTTAGCAAATTAGTTTTTGTTCACAAAAACTTGTCACTTTGGTTTTTGAGGAGGCATTTTCCCACAATTGGCACTATATGTTATTAATTGGTAGCAGTGTTAGAGAGAAGGCTACTCAATACTAGAGAGGAACGATGTAAAACTTAAAATTAAAAACTCTTCCATGTTCCATATACATGGAGCCAAAACCACTATTAATTTGGATGGGTACATTGTATTGAGTATAAATACATTGAACATATTATTATAATCATAAGCATGTCAGTTTAAGAATAGATTTCACAAGTTTCAAGGCAATTAACAAAAAGATTCCAATGTCCAAATGCTATAGGTTTTGATAAACCTTCAAGAAAGGAATTTGTTATCTGTGAAAGAATAGCCAATTAACAAACCCCAGGAAAGGAATTGGAACTTTCAAGAAAGCCAATTCCAATTAACAAACCCCAGGAAAGGAATTTGTTAAGGTGACACATGCGGCTAGATAATTAACAAACAGATTCCAATTCCAAACCCCAGGCCAGCTGTAGATATATATGCATACATTTTAACGACCTAATCTGTGAAAGATTAACATACTGACCTGCCAATAAGTCCAGAAAGGGGTCCATTTGTTATCCTGCAGAAAAACATAATGTCATATAATCAGCAGAAGAATAACAGTCCGACTGTACTTTGCCATGTGCTACAACTTTGGAGGTTAAAACAGGAAAAAGACAGCGCATCTCCAGCACTAGTGACTCAGAACAGAATTTCTTAGAGCATGAAGTCACTGTTACACCCAATCTCTAAACTGAGCTCAATTAACAAAGCATTGTTTGTACTCACCCACTTGAAATACCACCACCAGCAGAGAAACCACCTGAAGGGCGTTCAACAAGATTCATGACAAGGTCCACTTTATTAGAATCTGCAGACGATTACAAAGCACATGAACATTAGCACTCATAAGAGATCAGATCTACTTCCAAAACAATGAAAGAACTTAAAAATAGCTTCACCTCCAACTGGTTGTGGAATTATCGTAACATCGTCCATGATTCCCATAGTAAGTATTGTTTCTACATCCCTTTTCACTTGTGCCCTATTGTAAGCCTGTTTAATTTTAAATAGACAAGACTAATTTGAAGTTTTAACATACAACATTAATGGTAGAGCATAACACAAGAAGACAAGGATAAAAAGGTAAAATCTATATACTATTGTGACATGATAATTCTTAAATGATTGCTAATATTATTTTGGTTCAGAATGCTGCAGTGCTCCTTTTCATAATGTTTTAAGTCCAAAGCACCCAGTCTGAGACTCTGAGTCCAAATATTACTGTGAGTGTGAAAATGAGACTATACACAATCATAATGAAAGAAAAGTGGGACTTTGTTATACGCTATACAGGCTCCAACATCTAGAAGAACATGACTGAAAGATGATATTTGCATTTCAGCATATCATCAATAGTCCTCATAAGGAATATAAAACATAAATAGACAGATTGAGAAAGGCACTTCTGAAAATGCAATCTGACCTGGCCTTTCTTGGTGGTAAGCTGCCTAAGGATGGTTTCCGGCTGTGTTTTTCCAAGAGTTGGTTCACCACTACAAAACAGAAGGATGGAAAACATAAGAAACATAGAAATGTAAGCACTTTAAAACAGTGTTTGATCAAGAAATCTCAGAGAAAAGATAGGTCCTTACGTCTTCCTGTCTAGAAAGCGAATGCTAATATTATTAACCTCGGCTTCAGAAACCTGCAGCCTTAGAACCCCTCCAGAAAGTATCTCAGCATAAGATACCTGCATCCAAACCAAAGGAATCATTGTGATTTGTCATTTATCAATGTATCTTTATACACAATAAATAACCAACAACTCCTATGCTGCATGCTTAATGGTCCACATATTTGACATTGGGAAGATATATACAATTTGATCATGAGGTCGCAATCACATTTGCCCGAACATGTATCATCTCCCACACCTCAGGGGCTACCAATGCCACCTACCTTCTCCTCTTCCTATGTAAAACTCCTGTTTCTCTCAACCACGTTGTTCCCTGCCATCTCTATCATTTCTTAGTCCGCTAATCCTCGAGCTCGAGGCAAACAAAAGGAACAGTTGGGTAGCCTTGCACCAAACCAGCCCCATAACTTCCCACTACTGCCACTCTTAACACTCAACTCCTCAACATCAAGTACGAAGCAGGAGGCAGCGCTACCATTGCATCCGTCTTCCCTGATGCATGTGATCTTCTCGGAATATTCTGATTTGTTTGCAGGGTTTGACCCATACTGGATTCAGGAAATCCCCAAATTCTCAATCTTCTCCTCCACCTCTCACAACTGGAGAATTCTGATTTGTTTGCAGGGTTTCATCTATAACAGATTCAGGAAATCCCTAGTCAGCTTCGTCCACGATCTTCTCCTCCTTCACCTCAAAGTATTTACATTTATGTCAAATTTTAAGCTATTCGATCCATTTACATTTGTTCCTATTTTGTATGTCAACATCCACACACACTAGGCATGTCTGGTACTCTGGTTTCCCATTGTTCCCTTCTCTCTGTCCTAATAAGTAATCACCTTAATTTCCTGCTCTGTATAGGTACCAATTGTTTCAGTTTCATCTTTGTTTGTGTGTGGTACACGTATGAGGTATCCTAGGAGCTAGCACAGGCAAACTATGTGACAGAATAGAAACACAAATACTGTTAACCTACCAACCCAGTTAGGCCGCGCTCCTGGTACCATCCGTTGACAGACTTGATCACTTCATCCAGATGCCTAATGTTAATAATTTTTCCTGCACAATGTAACTCCATAGACTCAATGGGTCGCGCTGAAAATAGTGCACATAATCCGTTGACCAATTAAGCATCATTTGAGAACGAGAAAGTACAATGTTTACCATGGCGATCACGAAATGCTTCTTCGAGGAACTTGGACGGTAGCATGTTGGCGCCCTCACACACCAGCCCATGGAAGTCTTGGTTCGGCTCCACCTGAAAACAAAACAAAAACCGAAATTTGAGTTCATTAGCTCCAGATATAAGGAAAGAAAAGTGGGGGAAACAAGAGGATAGAAGAAGAAGGGACCTCGAAGACGAGGCGAATGCCATCGCGGGTGTCGACAGCGACGGGCATGCATGACCGGAACAGCCCGCTCTCGACGATGCGGTGCACGTCCTCCTGCACCTCCCGCACGGTGAGCGCGGCGTTGGGGCGGCACGCGCGCAGCGCCGCGGC
>DXKC01000607.1:0-21576 GCA_031170775.1 Cymbopogon citratus
GGAGTTCGCCCAGGCCGCCGTGCACATAGACTGCTATTCTGTCGCAGGGGCCGCGCTGCATCTCGTGCTGCCTTGGAGCCAGCAGAGGTGTGGCCGTCGGCACTTCGACGTCCCACTGCATGTCCGCCGGCTCTGAGGCAACGACGGTGATTTCCCCTGCCGCAGACATATGTGCCTATCTAACTTAGCTTGAGGTATGGTTTTTTTTCAGCTAGCTAGCAGCTTCTTGTGCAATGATGGACGCGCAAGTGATGATGTCCTTGCTCTGTCTTTGTACTACTAGCTCTCCAAGGACCACAGCTCTACGTCAAGCTGTGAGCTCAATCCTACCCAAGATGATGACGCAATGTGACAGACTGTGCATTAACAATATGGTATTCTCTCTAAGAGAGTGTCCAATTTCTGAATATAATAATGGGGTAGGAGTCATTCAACAACTCCGTGCGGAGTCACAGCTATATACATAGAACTGTTGTTTACTCACGTTTAGAATCGTTTTACACAGGGGGCGTTGTGGTAGCCTCCTCCGTGCATATCTTTGTAGAAATACAAGATCTTAGGAATCGATTTCTAGGAACATTGATTTTTTTATGAGAGCCTTTTTGGAGGCGTGACTTATGTCGTGTGGCTAATTGGTTGGGTCTCTCTAAAATTATATTTTCCTATTTTTTGGAGTTATTTTGTAATTTCTGGAAATAGTTTGTAGATGCCCTTGGAAATACTTAGCCACATCTAGAAATCGATTTGTGGGGATGCTGATTTCTAGAGGCGGTGGTAGGATCAGAGGCTAGGAGCAACTGGCCCAGCCGCCTCTACAAACCATCTATAGCAACCCAATAGATCATGTCTGTAGTAGTGTGTTGGACTATGAACGCTAATTGTGCTGGATTCACCAACTGAGGCAGATGCCTAGCTAAGATTCCTAGCTGGTTCCAACAATGATTTGAGATTCTATTTAATTGGCAATGAAGCCTCTTTTCACTATCAGGTTGAGGAACTAATCGACAGATCCACAAGTCAAACGTAATAAGGAGAATATGACTTTAATATCCATGTTCCTATGTAACAAGAAAAATAAAAATTATAGACTTTTTGTATGATTTCATTTTATTGTTATGTAATATTCAGTCCCGTGAGGCCGTCTGCCAAGCGGGATCAGCGAGTCTCGCACGTTGATTGTTTAAACTATATCCTCCTTATAAATTTATGCGAGGCAACCGGATCTTTAAAAAAATATTATGTAATAATAGGTGGAGAGCAAGTCGAACTTTCAGATTTAGAAACCCCTCATTATGCTTCTAACAAAGTTCTTTTAGACACGGTGAAGCCTCTTTTCAAAAAAAAATTGTTTTACTAACTAAAATTTCGGGGGTCAAACTTATTTCCATCATCTTTGGAAAGACACTGTAGAATAATTTAATTTGGAATAGCTTCCAAAATCTTGGCAAAACCTAAGTTAATGATTAATATGATAAAGAATTTAGGAAGGATATTCTCATACTGACGCAATACAAAGATAGTATTGAGCTACTGCTTAAATTCAACATGATCCCACTTGAATATGTTTTATACTAATTCGTAAAACTCAAACCTCAACTCTAGCTCACACCCTCTCAAATTGAAGGTTTGTAACTAATATTGTGCACTAATATATCTAAAGAAGCCAGAGAGAAAAGAGGTGGAAGGGTCTTACTAATTTTTTAAATATATTAGGGTTCCTAATGCAAAATATTCATACATAAGTGGGCCTCTTCTGATGGGCTTCTTTTTTAACTGTGATTGGATCCTTGTAGTTGGACTGAATTCATATATTTTCAAATATATTGAATACTGAATCTGAAATCCTAATCAGAGTAGAAATCAAATCAACATAAACAGATTTTGCAGCCCAGTCTCACTTGATGCAACAATGTATAATAAGAGACGGATTGGTTCAACTAAGAGAGATAATGAACCTTGAGGTATATAACTATAATTGTCATTAAGGTTGTCAATACATACTTTTGTGGACGGATCCTGAGATAATGATGAGGAAGAGCTAACAACTTATTAAAATAAAAATAACTACCCGTTGCAACGCATGGGAATTTTTGCTCCTTTATCTAATTTTCGGGTTTATTTGCAGTTTTTAAGCCTTTTGTTTTGTTTTTTAGATTTTTTAAATGCAAGAACTTTCTTTCCCTAATCCTTCTACCCAGCAGGCCTAATTTGGCTTGGGGAAGCTTCCCACCAGCTTGCTCTCTTCCCAGGCCTTTTTTCCATCTGCTAGCCGGGCCTACTCCGAGTCCCTCCCTCTTTTTCCTCACCACCGCTAAGACATATGGCCCAGCCTAGGCTTTGGCTAAACCCAATAGCAACAGACTAGTCACACATTGTAACCACTTCTCCTATCCTCCCGACCCTTCTTAGGCCAATCCGCCAGCCAGTTGAATATACTTGGAGCCTTACCCAAACTGCAGTGCCTAATACTAGGCTTGGACTTCATTCCTGGCCAAGCCATATTGATTGGAGATGAAAGATGCATTGAGCTGTGGAGATTCTCGGTCGACTGCCCAATGCCATGTCTGACTTTCAAAGGAGCTACGCCCAAGCTCACATATCTGCAACTGAAATTTTGTTCGACCCCAGCGAGCCAGATCTGCGTTCCTTCAGGCACAAGCAACCTCTGTAGGCTGACATATGTTGCCCTGTGCTACAATGCACAGTTCATCAACAGCCCCAGCATCAAGATGACAGTGGAGGCACTGAGCAAACAAGCTGCCGAGCATTGCAACCAGATCGATCTTTTCATCAATGGCATTGAACAAGATGATGTTCAAAATGTTAATAATGAAGTGACAGAAATTACAACTGGGACTTCGCGCAGAACCAATGCTGGAGCTGAATATGATGCTGAAGCAGTTGGTAGATCACTCCTCACATTCCGAGTACACCACAACATGTATCTGTGTTTCCAAGGAGTGAGGGCAGAATAATAGTGTGTTGGTTTCTCCGTGTACTCTTGCATTTGCACTGTTGTTTGTAAGTTCAGTAATTTACTATGGTGAGGCCTGTGTGGAAATCAGGAGCTCCTTCCAGTTTCTGCTGAAGTTGGACACCACACAGGACTGACCTATCTGGAGTGTGGTTTATGTGTGTTCGTGATTCACTGTCTGAAATGGATTTGCATGTAAGACTCTGACATTATGTAATAATAATGCAAACTTCGTGGTTGTTGCTTGAACTACCACAGTAGGCAGTTTGTGTTTGAGCAGAGCCTCACCAAGGAACAGGCCACTCACGGTCATCAGGCCCATGGGCGACGCGCCTGAACCTGGACGCCGGGCACGTGGGCAACGACCGTGAGGTCATCCCCAACTGCGAAATCGACGGACCTGGTGGCGGCGGACTAGCAGGGACGAAGCCAGAAAAAATTTTTTTAGGTGGGGCTGAACAAAAGCATGGCTACAACAACATAATCTCACTATCGGTCCTTACTATAGACAAATGTAATATATTGAAGTAATCTTGTATTGAAACATCAACGAAGATAAAAAATAGATCATGAAATGCCAAATTAAAGACAAAAAAACTTATAGCCGATGCGTGACGGTGAAAACATGCTGATCCATGCTTGACTATCCACATCTTTGCACTTCTAAATAAATTGACCAATATAGAACCTTCTCAAATAAATAAATATTCAGAACAATCCACGCATTCACATATTCTGGTGATCGGAAAGACAAATATTAAATTTGTAACTTTCTCCAACATGTACGTACATGGTCACCACCACCTTACTGCATGCCAATGCCAGACTGCATTTTTGTTTTGAGAATCGCA
Organism: Cymbopogon citratus; assembly: GCA_031170775.1. Lineage (NCBI taxonomy): Eukaryota > Viridiplantae > Streptophyta > Magnoliopsida > Poales > Poaceae > Cymbopogon > Cymbopogon citratus. The sequence continues at coordinate 3,826 of DXKC01000607.1, forward strand.
TGGGGGACTGGACCATTTGGTGGCGACGAACGAGTCGATGCCAGCTCCTGCCGTGGCCTCTCGCATGCATGCTAATACTAGCTTAGCTGAAACAACTCACGCATCCTGTCTGTGGCCTCCAGATCCTGGCTGTCCGTGTAACTCGGCAACCGTAGCCCGGGCTCTAGGGGGGCTTCATGTAATCGGCAGCAGTAGCCCGGGCTTGAGCCCCCCTTGCCCGGCCGGTGGCTTCGTCGCTGATTATCATATAGTAGCATTTCAAATTAACAGGTTAGCTAATCATGAACTCTCCAGCTGAGGCTAATAATTTGAAGAGATATGGAGCAATTTATGGACAAATTTATTTAGGGTCCACCTCTAATCAAAATTGCTTATTTTTCACCAGATTCTATTCTAACATGGTACTCATATAGATACTTTCGTACCTTTGTCTACTTGTATATATTATTTGAGTTTAGTAACTAACTGCTCCTTACTTTTCCCATTCATAGTGTTTTTTTTTTTGGCATACCTTCTTGTATCTTCGATACATGTCCAAAACCTTGGCATGAGCTAACTATCTGTTTGACATGGAAGTATGTATTACAATTATCATTTCCTGCATACATATGTATATGTGGTGTGAATGGTGATACTCCATGCTTATAGCTTGAGCTAGCTTTTTCTATATTAACAATGGTAGAATAAGTCTTATAAAAAAAACAATGGCAGAATAAGTGGAGCTAGCTTTTTCTATATTAGCTTTTTCTGACACAGCATTCCTAGGGAAAATGGGCCTCGGGTCAACCAGGTTGCGAGCACAGCGCACCAGGCCAGAAGTCGCGCGCTCGAACAAGAGCGCGGCCGTACGCTCTTTCCGTTCTGAAATTACTAAACCCGCCGCGTTCCCACCGCCGACGGCTCGCCTCCTTCTCTCTCGCACACCACTGCACACCGCCCAAAAAACCCAAAAACCCATCGATCCCCTTTCGTTCTTCCCCGGCATCGAGCGGAGCTCCGGCGGTGGGCTTGCCTGCCATGGCCTCGCCGCCGCCGCCATCGAGCACCAGCCATCGGCGCCGCTCCCGACCGCCCTCACCGACGGCCTCCTCGGTGGGATCCTCGCCCGCATTCCCACCCCGAAAGATGCGCCGGTCCGGGCGTCCGCCTCCCTTGCTCGGGTTGGCCTGCTACGACGGGTTCTACCCCGCCGGCATCGCGGAGCCGCACCCTTCCGGCAAGCGCGCCCTCGCCGTCGCTCGCAAGGCCGATTTCGAGTACCATTTCGTGCCGCTGGTGCCGGAGGAGGAAGCCTGGGGCTGGTTTCCCCTGGACGCCCGCGACGGCCGTGTCCTCATCCAGTCCAAGTACTTCCCCAATGGGGGGAGCGGCGTGTACCCCGAAGGCGGCGACTCCCGCCGCCCTCGCTTCATGAACTACGCCGTGTGCGATCCCCTGTTCAAGCGATACGTGCTGCTCCCACCTATACCTGACGACCTAACCGTCAATCAGGGGGGCCTTGTTAATTTTGGGCTCTGCCTTGCTCCCTCCCAAGAGGATGAAGTGGATACATCATTCAAGGTGATATGCCTAGCGCGGTACCAAACCAAGCTGGTCGTGTTCGTCTTCTCTTCTGTGACTAGGCAATGGAGAATCGCTACATCTTCAAACTGGACTTGTTTGGGCACAGAAGAGCCTCATGATATCTTGAAACCTATCTTCTATGGCCTGGGGCGCTTTGACTATGTTGATGGCTGCTTCTACTGGACGGTACCTTCGACGGACAAAATTCTCGTGTTTGATGCCCTCAAGATGGAGTTATCTGTTATCAACTATGCTCATCGTGTGGAGGACGGCTTTCGGGCTTGCATTGCAGTTGATAGAGAAGGAACCCCTGGGATGATCACTGTTGGTGAATACTTGGGGAATCGAGAGTTTCGTCTCTCTCGCATCGCGAAACAAAGTGACCATGAATCTCCCAATGAAGGCCTGTCGGAGAATATAATACAATTGCCCAGCTACCATAATGAGTACTTCACTTTAGGTGCAGCTGAGGGATTTATTTTTGTTCGAGGCGTTCCAGAAGATGATCAAGATGAAGAGGATCCTTACTGGGAACCTGAAGAAGTAGATTATTATTCGCTGAATGTCAAGACTGCTGAATTTGAGAAGGTCTGCACGATGGCCTTGGACAAGTGTTACAATAGGGTTTGCCCATACTTCCGCTTTTCACCACCATCGGCAAAACCATGTGTTTGAAGTGGTAAGCTTGAGGTCATAATGCTTATCATTGCGGGATTCTTTTATACTGTAGTATTTATTTTGCATATGTTAGTAGTAGTTTGTTGTCTAGCTGTTCATGTAGAAGTAAGCTACTTATTTTGGGGCACTCAGTTTATCTTATCAATGCTGCAGTGTAGCTTGGACTAGTGTTACTATAGTGTTTGCCCATACTCCCGCTTTTCACCATGATCGGCAAAACCATGCGTTTCAAGTGGTGAGCATGAGGTCATAATGCTTATCAATGTAGGGTTCTTTATAGTATTTATGTTAGCAGTAGTTTGGTGTCTAATTGTTCATGTAGAAGTAAGCTACTTATTTTGGGGCACTCAGTTTATCAATGCTGCATGCAATGTAGCTTGTATGCTGCCACCTTTCTAGCAAGCAATTTGTCAGTGGTATATGTTTGCAGTTTTAGATGGTCCTCTAGCTGTTAATCATCCTGTTATATTTTTAAGGTAGTATTTTTTGGGATAACATGCTCCCAAGTTTTGACAATTAACTGGAGAATGAATATTTTGTATCCAGAAAATGCTTGAAGTTAAAAAGAAGTTAGACCTGTCGTTAATGTCCTGAAGGACCTGAGCCTGGATCTTTAGCTGGGAAACGTTGTGCTTGTAAAGTATAACAACCAGAAAACTTCTGCAGTTCTGCTTGCTGTTCATTACCTGCCTCTTTTGTAAGTAAACTACAAATATTGGGAATTTATCTTAGGTCGCATTGCCATTCCATTCCCAAACCCCCAAATGATCTCTTCCTTTCAGATTTTAATATGTACAGCCTTTCCGACTTCACCCATTTTATTTTGGTCTATTTTTTGTTCCTTCTTTCTTCTATACCTTTTATTGCCTATCTTTTTTGAGCACTAAATTTGTCAATTTGATCAATTCAAATAGTTAGTTCTTTGTTTGAAGAGGTCGTATCTACTTGTATATGTTTCTATCCTTTACCAATTTCAGGTTTGTTATCAATCATGCTCATGTTATGCTTATTAGTATCTCTGTTTTTCTTTGTGTCAGTTAGTGGTGACCTGAAAATATGCCACTCCATGGCTCATGTTGAGCTAACAGTACATTATTTAAATCAATCTTCATCTTACATCGAGCTGAAGCTTAGACTTGTATCTTGATACTAGTAAATAGGAACCCCTAAAATTTTTATTGGAGGGATCGTCATAACTCATAAAGTTTGGGTTGGGACCCTTAAGATCTTTCCTGTAAAACTTGGCAACATTGGTGGAATACCAGGCATTAGGTGAAAACATGAATTTGGTAAAAAAATATAATGCATTCACAGCTGTTGTCTTTAGTTCTAATCAAATTTATCTGCAGGGATGGACCTTCGCTTTTGAGCCCATAATCGTGCCGTGAATCTATATCGGTGAGGGGAAGTGCAGGAGGTTCAAAATGGCGCTTCAAGCTCACTGGATGTTCTCAAGCCTTGGGTTAGTAGTTATCAGAAAGTAGCGACTGATGTAGTATAATATGCCCGTATAAGTTAATGTAAGCAAAGATAGGTTGCTAGCAACCTGACTTTCTCGGAACAGTAAAATGTAAGTTCTATGCAACTGATGTTCTGTGCTTGACTTCAGTATTCAATGCTATGACCTATGAGATGGAAATGTGCTCTTACCATTTTCATCTCATCAAAAAGTGGCATCTTCATCTTACTCCCATATATGGCATTCCAGTGTTTGATGTGCTGTCTCTACTACTGGCTTCTCAATCTGAAAGTACTTCTAAGCTTCACTAGGTGTAGGTGAACTATGTTAATCTTGTAAAAAAAGCTTTGCATTATCCATGTGTAACAGTAAACCATAGAAATTTTGGGTTACTATTAGAATGATGAAGTGCATTGGGAAGCTTCCTATGCCATTCAAAGTGCTCAACGTGAGTGGACAGTGGATAACATTCTGATAAGTAATAATTGATGATAAAAGATAGTATTGTTGCATTGCTGTTTTACCTGATTGTTTTGCAATGGACTAATACTTGATTTGGTGCATCCTGAGTCTTAAAAATATCTTATTTCTATATTTGATTCTGCATTTCAATTCTCACATCAGGTGTTTCAAGCATGTCCCATGTCAATTATATTAGACAGGCTTTTTATTGTGGATGGGCTTAGGCCAAGGCACACAGGGCTGTTAGTGGCCAATAATCCAGGCCCTTGATTGTGCTGAGATGGGCTTGGATGACCAGGATTGATTCTACTTCTATGAACCCTTATCCTTGGTCATCTTCCCAATATATACATGTAGCGTCCTCTCATAGTCAATTCATTCATTATTTCCACAAACTAGTCTGGCTTACAAATTATTTAATGCTTCAGTCCCTGTTATAGTCGCCAACAGCTATAGACGCTTTCAGAGGGGCTAATTAGGCAGCAGTGGTTTTAGGGATCAATCAGGAAAGCCTGAACTGGACAGGCAAGAGCCTAGGAGAGAATTATGCATGTAAACCTCTTCATAATTAGTGGTGATCAAGGAATAAACAAGCAATTATATATAGCCAATTCCCATTCTCACTGCCTTTCTCTGTGTTCCTCATCTCCCTTCTGCAGTTCTGCTACATCGACACCAGCCATCATGGTAGGAAACCGGCGGCCAAACAGCCGACAACCTTTGACAGCTACCCCATCAGGTGACTCCCCCACCCCCACAGACGTGACAGTCCCTCAGGTACCAGTTTTTTTTTTTTCAGCAGCTAGCAAGATGTTTATTTATTTAATTCCATCTTACCATATTTATACTACGTGGATTGTCAACTGTCTCTCCAGTGCGAGTCTAATATGATTTAAGCTTAACTAATCATGCATTTCAAACCCTTTTAAGCCATATTGTGCTGCACGGTGGGGAGACTTGCATCGTCTCCATGCATGCTGGGGTTTCCCTCGCCATCCTCGTCGTTGCACTCTGGGCTGCAGAGCATTCTTCATTGATGTGCAGCAAGATTAAGGTACACCATCCCAATGTTCCGATTAATCACGATTAGTCGTCCTGGTCGGTCAGGAGTGCTCGATTAGAGGTCCGACTCGACCAGGTCGACCAGAAACCTGGTCGTCCGATTAGTCGTCGACTAATCGCAATTAGTCATCCGATTAGGATAGGGACGACCAGGTTCTGTGCTATGTTTTTGGGCCTATTTTATATGTGGGCTAGTGGGCTTCCACTTTGGCCTGTTAGGCCTGTTAGGGTTATATATACATAGAAGAGGCACGCAGGAATATGGACCTCTGGATAGTGCTGAAAAGAGAAGAAAACAAATCCCACAAGTAAGTTACCAGCTGAACATTAATACAGTCTTGATGCTTCCTTTATTATGTATAATATAGTATATATATAGGTCGACCAGCTCATACTCCTGGACGACCAGGCTGACCAGATGAACGACCAGGGGTCGATTAATCGACCTGGTCGACGACTAATCACGATTAATCGATTCTAGTCATATATATAGGTCCGAGGTCGACCAGGATCGACCAGAAAACATTGCACCATCCACAACTTCCTCCGATTTTGTTTATGACTAGAATGATTAAAAATGTGTACAAGCCACAATGCCAAATTTCTTGGTCTAGACGGTATTGCATGTATCTTAACATCAGCTTTTTTTTAAGAAAATGGAACCTGATTTCTTTTTGTGGGAATGTATGGAAACTAGCATTGAAGCATTCGCGCACCGTAAACTTCCAGTGTTCCTACTTAGCCTAAGCTTTGCTGGGTAATCTCAGTTAGATATATAACTGCTATGTGCCTAATCGCACAACAATAGAAGCTGGGTCTCTTGTCCAGTTAATTTCGGAGAAACAGACATATGATAAAATAAAACATGTAATAAGTTGGAAATGGTTTGAATTTTCTACAAGCGACTGTATTCAAATAATTCTATGATAAAATAAAAAAAAATGTAAGTTGGATCTTCTATATCAAATCATGTATTAGGAATGCTATTGGAGTGGAATGTAGGACTATTTGTTTCTATATCAAAGTTAGATTTTCTACATCAAATCATGTATTTGAATTTACTGGCTGTAGTTAGTTAATTAGTTAAATACTACCAATTTTGTGTTTACCAAATTGACCATGCCTTCGTTACCTGGAAATGTAATTTAACTTTGTCTATGTTTGCTAAAAATTTATTTGTAGCTAGAATGCTTTTTTAGCATTTAGAATGCTTATTTTAGTTTTGAATGCATAGTTCCCTCATCAACCAGTTTGAGGGCTCAGCTGATGGAAAACAAAAACTCGTCATAATATCTCTACTGCCACTTCCTTCCAATGCATGGAGCAAAAGCTGCAGCTATTTTGCATCAGCCTGAAAGAACAATCCAGTAGACAGTGAAAACAAAAGGAACTTTGAGACTAGGAATCAGGGTTGTGCCACCTTAAATATGTGTCCATGAAGACATAAAAGGGACTATTGTTTCTACTTGTTGAAGGACCCCTGAAACTTACAGATAACTTACACGCCTGCTGCTACAAATTTGAATGGATCACATTTGCCACTGATCTTTTGCTCAATCTTGATTTTACAAGGAGTTATATCTACCAAAGCATATTATGTTCCTCCAGGAAGATCCAGTTACTAATGAGTTTTTTTCCCTGAGGATGAAGCACTGCTAATAAAAGCCTAAAACTGACTTTAATGATTTCTGAAGTGCAGTCCAATGATTTTTTTCCCCTATGTATCCAGTTATCAGGCTTTGCTGATGTTTATATGTTTTTTTTTTTCATTTTAGCATTTTAGTGACCTTTATTATAGCAGGCATTATCAAAGGTAACTCCACTCACCTTATCCAGTAAGTGCAACACAGGTCCATAGTTCCTTAGCCATTTAAATGAAAGCAATTCATAACTAATATGAGAACAAATTGTATTAGTTATTGGATTCTTTGACTTGTACATTTATAAGCATATTTGTGAGTACAAACTGATTTAAAGCACAAGGACAACCATGGGACTGATACCCAACCGCTGAACATTTCTACGAGCCAACAGTAGAAAAAAGACAAACGATAAGAAAGAGAGAGAATATCAGTGCTCTTATTACTAACCAGTGCCACTCAGCATTATAACTGACCATTGAAAACATCCAAGGCATCTCGCAAGCACAACAGATTAAAATATATTAAGATAATATCTTTTCTTTGTTCTTTATTTACATTACATTACATGACCCATGCTGTCACTACTCTCTGTATAGTGCAATATATCAATTTCCCTGCTTATCTTGGTGACTTGGTCCAATCTATTACAATCCATCTCTTCAGTACTTAGCAGTAAGATCCAATGATTGCGTCCATAATACCAATAGCCTATGGCCCCTTGGCGAACCAACAAAGATCTTTTGGCTGGTTTCCTCCAACAAGGAACTTTGACCATTTGTATATTCGCAAAGTTTGAGTAGAACAGCTTCCTCTATCATCAATAATATCGGCGACAGCAGAATGTAAGGGCAATAAACTAAAGGTGAAATCTATTGTACGGGCAATAAACTAGATGAAATCTATTGGTAATACGTCACTACGTCAGGGAAAACGCCATGGCTTTCCTTGTTTGCATTAACATATTCGCTTTCTTGTCATCCTGGAAGAAACCAGATATCAATAGCCAATTAGCTAGCGTACAAATCAAATGTTATCGACGGTGATGTTTGCAGGATCCCTTTTTGGCGCTAACAGGCCCATCTCGTGCAGTTACAGGTTAGATTGATCCTATTACAAAATTGCCTATATGATTGTGGCTACTTGGGATAGATATCTTCGTCTTCACATATTTAGTTATGTATATACACAGTTTTTCAGCAAATTTGAGCTTTGCATTTGCAGCACTCTTTCGATGAATCGAGGCCGCCATCTTGGCCGGTGTTGTTGATGAATCATGCCGGTATCATCTCTTGAGAGGTCTGGTCGTTTCCCACACGAGACCAGCATCGACCTCACGGACATCATTTTTTTTAATAAAGGATAAAAATATTCGGTCTCTACATCCAGAGACGTACACAGCCAACTGTTATAATCAAATGTTAAATAAAAAAGATAAAGCCAAGACCACAACATGTGTCTAAAAATTAAAGCAAACGATAAATATGCTTTCACCCTCCATGTGAAATCTGTAGAGCAACCTCACGGACATCATGGTGGTTAGATTCTTGAGATGGAAGAATGCTGTCACCGTCGTGGTTCAAGCTCAAAGTCAACGTGGTGCCTTCATATGTTTTTTTTAGTGCCTTCGTATGTTGACGGTAGCTACTGTCTAATCTCTGCTAAGCCTTTGTTGCACATGTTGTTTTCACGCCTAAACCAGTGTACCCCCACAGCAGATGGGGACCAGGAGTTAAAGGCCGCCCCGGTACTGCACATCCAGCTCAGAGGTGAGCTGGACAGGTGAGGTGAGAGAGGCACACGACGACTTGACGAGGTGCCAATTCGGGGTCAAGTCCACGCCCGAGTAGCGGGTACCCTCCAGAGGATAGGAGAGGGAAGTTTCATTGCAGGAAAGGAGACAGCGAGGTCGGCACCCAGGCAGCTTCATCATCAGCCATGGATGCGTGCGAGGTCAAGTCTTTGTGAAGGTCATAAAAAAACCTCTGCGTCTGAACGCGCACCGCGTCGTCTGCCGGCGGCCACGTTAAAGTAAGCTCAAGCCCACCCGTGGGAGTGAGCCAGTGAGCGCGCTCGTGATGGCCGGCATGGGATGCGGATGCGGGTCGATCCCTCCGGCGACAGCCAAGGCCAAGGCCGGCGACAGCGGGAACTCGTGGGAGTACAGGCTCCGCAAGTACCTCCTGTTGCTGGCCATGCTGGTGGCCACGGTGACGTACGGCGCGGCGTTCAACCCGCCGGGCGGCGTCTGGCAGCACGCTGACCCCGACAACGACCGCATCGCCGGCGACCCCATCATCCGCGACATCAACTACCGCCGGTACCTGGCCTTCTTCTACACCAACGCCACCGCGTTCGCGCTCTCGCTCGTCGTCATCGTCCTCGTCCTCATCCTCGCCGTGCTGCACGAGCGGCACCACACCAGCCTGACGCCGCTCCGCGTCCTCCGCGTCGTCATGGTGCTGGACCTGTTCAGCCTCATGGGCGCCTACGCCGCCGGCGCGTTCCGAGACAAGCTCACGGCCATCTATTCCCTAGTCCTGCTGGCCGGCGTCGTCCTCTACCTCGCGGTCCAGACGGCGCTGGCCTGGCACGAGGACTGGAAGGTGGAGTTGGAGAGCGCGCCCCAGGACAGCAAGGAGGACAGCGCCCCCCAAATGGAGCCGGTCTGCCACGAGGACAGGAAGCAGGACAGCGCGGCCGAGAAGTTCCGCAAGGGCGGCAAGGTGGTCCAGATGGCGATGTCCTGGAAGAAGCGCACGAAGGAGAACAGCGCGCCCGAGAAGTTCCGCAAGGTGCTCATGGTGCTCGCCACGTTCGCGGTGAGCGTCACGTACGTGGCCGGGCTCAGCGCGCCGGGCGGCTTCCGGGACCGGGACGAGGGCGTCCACCGCCCTGGGGACGCCGTCCTCAAGGGCAGCCGCCACGACGAGCGCCTCAAGGCCTTCTTCGTCTTCAACACCACCGCCTTCGTCGCGTCCCTGCTCATCATCATCATTCTCCTGGACAGGAGGCTGACATTCAGCACAAAAGTGCGGTCGGTTGAGCTCTACGTGTTCATCGCCGTCACGCTCATCGGCCTCGTTGGGGCGTACTCCGCCGGCAGCTGCCGGCGGGTCGATACTACCATCTACGTCAACTCTCTGATTGGTGCCGTTATTGCCTGCATTGTCCTTCAAGCGGTTGCCATTAGGTTCTTCAAAGAAAAGATAGGGAATCTGTGTAGCTGCTTCTGCAATGGACCTGGAAGCATCCATGGCAAAGTTTCAGGATGGCTGAAGCAAAAATGTTGTTTGGGGCAGAACACTCAAGATCAAAGCATTGGTAATGGCAATGCCAGTGCCAGGTATGATAACAGAGCACATATCCTTTCCTTATTCTCCTGTACTAATTATCAGCATTGGGATTAATTTCTATTTGTATTTTGTCAGTGCTAAGCAGCAACAAACTCAAGCGCTGGAGAATGCCGGCTCTCTTGTTCTGCTGCTCGCCACTCTGGCAGCGGCCATCACCTACCAAGCGGGGCTGAACCCGCCGGGCGGGCTCTGGCAGGACGACGGCGACGGCTACAAGGCCGGCGACCCGATCTTGTTAACCATGGGCCCCAGGCGATACAAGGCGTTCTACTACTGCAACTCGGTCGCTTTCGTGGCCTCTCTGGTGGCCATTGTCCTGGTCAGGATAAAGACCTTGCACCACCACAACGCGCTGGAGGCCGCCATGATACTGGACCTCTTTGGCCTCATTGGCGCATACGCCGCTGGGAGCTGCCGGGATGTGAGCACTTCCATCTACGCCGTGGCCTTGGCCGGTGCTGTTCTGGTGTACGTCGTGATCCATGTCGTCTTATTCACGCTGGACCACAACGACGACGGCAGCACGACGCGGAGTGAAGAAGCTTCCGCTGAGGAGAAAAAGAAAAGGGATGAGGAGAAAAAGAAAAAGGATGCCGCGTTGAAGAAGCGGCGGAAGCGGCTGCTCCTCTTCGCGATCTTGGCGGCAACCATCACTTACCAAGCCGGGCTGACGCCGCCGGGCGGCTTCCTGGACGAGAAGTACGATCCAGCAACGGGGAACCAGGCTGGCGACCCCGTCCTGCTCAACAACTACCCACGCCGTTACACGGCCTTCTTCTACTGCAACTCGGTGAGCTTCATGCTGTCCATTGCGCTCATAATCCTGCTCGTGAACCCAAACCTGTACCGGCCGGCCATCCGGAGCAACGCGCTCTCGGTTTGCACGGCGGTGGGTATGATTGGGATTATGGGTGCCTATGCCGCCGGCAGCACGCAGCATCGGAAGACGTCCATCTACATCTTCGCGCTGGCGGGGTTCGTCCTCTCCGTGGTCATCTTACTGGTTGTGCTGTTCTTCGTGATCGAGGACAAAGGCAACAAGAAGAACAAGGCAACCCATCAAGAAGGCAGGTGTCAGGGCCACGGTTGTATCTCCATCAGTGCCTGCTTCTCAAGGAGTGCAACCGATCCCGAAGCACTAGAAACCCACGCCCTCAATGACATGAAAGCCGGGAGCGGATCAGAGAAGAAAGATGATAAGGATGAAAAACATGCCAAGCGCAAGTATCTGATGCTGCTGGGAATCCTGGTGGCGGGCATTACCTACCAGGCCGGCCTGGCACCGCCCGGCGGGGTCTGGCAGCAGAACAACGACGGCAGGTACGAGGCCGGCGACCCGGTGATGCACGACATCAGGAGGAACCGGTACCTTGCCTTCTTCTACAGCAACTCCGCCTCCTTCGTCGCCTCCGTCGTGGTCATCGTCCTTCTGCTGCCGGGGTCGCTGCAGAACCTGGCATCAGCGTCCAAGAAGGGGTCGCCGCAGGCCCCAGCACAAGCGTCCGGGGAGGGGTCGCAGCAGACCCCGGAACCAGAGTGGTGGAACCACGACTGGTGGCTCGGCGTGATGAACGCGACGATCGTGCTGGACCTCCTCGGCCTCCTCGTCGCCTACGCGGCCGGTTCCAGCCGGTCGTGGAAGACCTCTGGATATGTCTCCGCGCTCGTCATCGCCGTGCTAGCCTATTTTGTGATCCATGTGGCGCTGTCCTGCTTCGTCAGAATCAGTAAGAGTCAGGGCCAAATTCAGAGTCAGGGCGGCACCTCTCCGCCAAACAACGGGCTCCAGCCTGCCCAAACCGCTCCAAGCTGAGAGCTTGTGTAGTGTTTCGTGTCATTTTGGCCCTTTGTGTTTGTGTAGATTCGCATGTTGTCTGTGGTCTTTTAGCTTCTTTTTCGAATTGATCAGTTTTTTCGGTAGATAGATTGTTGGAAGACTGGAAGTGGGACCTCCGCCAAATTTCTAGCCTGTTTGGCTGTTTGGGAGTTGGGACTGATTTACTAGGTAGTAGTAGGTTGGGACCATCCTAAGCGTTATTTACTTTGATACTCTCGTGGCAGATCTGAATCGGATTCCAATGAATTCGGTTTTGTATAGTTGTTTGCTTCTTGTTTGCTTCGCGCTGTAAAAAAACAAAAACGACTTGCACAAAGGTTCTGAGACAGTTTTTGGTTTTCAAGAGTAAATAATTGAAACGTAACTCGATTGACCTTCTCTACCCTTGCTGCATTATACTCGGACCATCCTAAAATCGATTTTGAGTTTCTCTTAAGAACGGTCACAATGTGTGCAAAAGAGATCCAGGCACTATATGGCTTGACTCAACATTGTGAAGTGAACAATAGCACATACAATCGCCCTGTTTGTATAAACTTATTAGTCCAACTTAGTAGTTAGTATAGTGTTTTTCTTTCACAATAAAACAACATCAACGGGCTTGTCACCCTTAGAAATTAAATTTTTTTTCTTCACTTCTTTTCTCTAAAATGGCCATGGTCGTGCCCCTAGAACCTCCACACACCTTTGGAACGATGTGCCCTCAGATGAAACATTGTCGTCGCTCGTCACCACCGATGGTGAAGATGCTACCGCTGCCACCAAATAGAGTGACACCAATTCGTCGCATCAACATGCACCTAGAGCGAACAAATATTGTAGCTAGAGGACGCCAGCAGCGACGGGCGGCGACGGCTGCATGGACAAGGCATCACATGGTCCTCTTTTGACATGAGTACAAAAGGACTAGGTTCAGGGTAGAGAAGCAATCTAGGCATGAGGAAGACCAATTCAGGGTAGGGCAAGCAAATCCAGGGCGAGGAAGATCAGTTCCGAACAGACAGAGATGGCGCCGTGAAAGCGAGCGTGTGGAAGAAGGGGATGGGAGCGGGTGGGCGATGATTGATTGATGGATGGGGTATTTTAGGCATGTTTGGCTCCCCGTGTGTGGCCTGTCATAAAAGTCTGGCGTTCGATTTTGAATGCCTTTGAGTCAGATTTGCGTGGATTAGCTCTTTAGGCGAGTATGGCAACCCCTTATTACTTGAGGTTGTATGGCAACCAAACAAACCCTTATTGCTTGATGTTGTGTTTAGACCCAACACTATGTAGAAGGTGAAACAACTCTGCAATAGTAAAAAAGACCCACCTATGAAGCCCAGTACATACATACTCACCCTAGGTTTTGGACAACACTTGGGTTTAAACATTAGGAATATAAATCGTGAAAAAACTTTTAATTTGTTGAGTTCAAAAATATGAAAACCATATAAATATTTATGTCTTTAGGTATGTCTGATGGAACATTGAGAGAAGCTAGGACGTAATCCTCACCTCGGGGTAGATGTGACTAGGAATCGATCGGAACACGAGCTATTAGCTATGATGAAACCAATGGCTACATGGAGTACCTTCGAAAGCATGAGCAAAACAGTTGGAATGTGCTAACCACCTGCATAATCGCACCAAATAAAAATAAAAATAATGTTAAATTCAAATTATCTTCGTAACTAGATAGGTACCGATAATAGTTTTTTTACTCATCATTCATACGTACCTATGTTCTACCAAGCTTCTCCCTCTTTTTATCCATATTGCGTTTACTGATGAACCCGATTTGTTATTATGTTGATTCATTAGTAGGTCTTATTATGTATTTTTGGTGGTTCATTGTCACAACTTTAGAATTAGAGTCGTGCAACTGCAACCATAAACCTGCATGATTTTTTTTCTCAAATCTTAATTTTCTTTTAAGAAAAAGTCCACTTTTCCTCCCCTAACTATCGCGAAAGTTTGGTTTTCCTCCCTGAACCGCAAAACCGGATAACTTATCTCACTCAACTTTTCAGTCGGTGCATTTTACCGACCTTGAGTGGTTTTGAAGGTGGTTTTGTCTTTTTCTTTTTATTTATTTCGGCTAATTTTTTGAAAAATCATAATAAATCAAAGAAAAATAATAAAATGGGAATTCCAAATGTTTTGTACTGCACATGAGTAGATATACATAGTGAATATATAATATGATATGCTTTTATACAAAACTTTTTATGTAAATTTAGATCTATGCTTGTCTATAATTAACTAGAATAATTCATAACTGTAGCTTCTATGATCCAATTGTGATGACATTTTTATAGTAGACTAATTATTGTATTATTGATCTATAGTAAATTTTTCATACTTATTGGATTATGCATAACTTAGTTATAGATTATTTAGTGTTTATGTTTGTTAGATCTAAATAAATTTATAACTAATTTATACATGATCCAATGGGTATGAAATTTTTATTACAGTTCAAGCATACAATAAGTAGGTCACCATAAAAAAATCACTATAATTGTACCACACATAATGCATTTATGAATTATTCTAATTTAACTACAAAAAATATATGTCTAAATCTATAGCAAAAACTTGTACTAAAGCATATGATATTATATATTCAATGTGTAGATCTACTCACATGGAGTCAAACAAAATTAGATTTTTCATTTTATGATTTCTCTTTGATTTATTATGATTTTTTAAAAAATTTAGCTAAAATAAATAAAAGAAAAAGACAAAACCATCTTCAAAACCACTCAAGGGAGGTAAAATGCACCAACTGAAAAGTTGAGGGAGGTAAGTTATCTAGTTTTGTGGTTCAGGGTGGAAAACCATACTTTTGCGATAGTTGGAGGAGGAAAAGTGGATTTTTTTTCTTTTTTTTTTAAGATTTATGTACAATTTTTTGTGGAATTTCTGTTCCAAATAGGTTATCTTGCACTCATGCTTGGCCCATAGGGGAACAAGAGTGCATCCGTCATCTTAGACCCAATCATGCCCATAGGGAAAGAAGAGAACATCCGTCATCGTAGGCCCATTCAGGACTAAAGTTGTTGGGCCAGGTCCATTAACCAAACACCAGATCGGTAGCGATTCAACCACATTAACCATGTGCACGGCACAGCCCTCCGTCCCAGTCCCAGATCTGATCTCCGCCACGCGCCCACGCGCCGAGCCGAGGGCGGGCAACGCCAACAACCGCCAGCGACGCGCCAGCCCTCCATTGGCTGGCCGTCGCCAGATACGGCCAAATCAACGTTCGAGCACGTCCAGCTCCTCTTCCCCCTCCTCCGCCTCCACGGTCGCCGCCCATTTCCCTCCCCATCCCCGCCTCGGATCCGCTGCCCTCCACCGTTTCAAATCCCCACGCGAGCGGAAACCGAGCGGGCGAATCCAATCCAATCCCGTCCTGTTCGTCGAGCGGGCGAGCGAGCGGCGTCCGTCCGTCTGGCTAAGCGGCTTTGCTTTCGGGCTCGCTCGATCGACGACCAGACATGGCGCACCGGATGGACAACGAGTACGACTACCTCTTCAAGATCGTGCTCATCGGCGACTCCGGCGTCGGCAAGTCCAACATCCTCTCGCGATTCACGCGCAACGAGTTCTGCCTCGAGTCCAAGTCCACCATCGGCGTCGAGTTCGCCACCCGCACCCTGCAGGTACGCACCCCCATATGCCTCGACCCCGATCCGATCGCGCACCAATGTGGCAATGTGGGGTAGAATTTTGCGTGGTGGCGTCCGTCCGGCCTCCGGCGCCATTTTGCCGTCATGCATGAGGCGTCTGTCTTTTGATTTTGGGTTCTTATTGTGGCAATTTTTGTTTAGGCCGCTACATTTTGACCATGTCTCGTGCAAGTACGTCACGCTCGATTTTTTCAGTCTTATCTCTTATATTATTCCGTAGTCCTCTGTTTCAGAAAGACAGATTAAACGAGATTAATAGATGAATGGACTCTGTTTTATGTTTTGACTCTGAAAACCGATGTGGTTGATCGTATTATGGTTTTGAAGACAATGGCACAATGCAATGTGCGCAGCAGCACCTGTTTAGTTTGCATGGCGTCACGAGGCAAGATTAGAAATGCTGTAAGGTGTGCTTGGTTGTGGGCAAGCTTGCCTCACCTCGGCTGGCACATGCACGAGATCCTTGCTAGCCAGGAGAACCAATTTGCCTCACCTAAGCTAGCATGAAAATTTTGTCTGCAACTCTGCATGCAAATCAAGACTAGTTAGCTATATATCCACCCTGCCCACTTCAATTTCTAGCTTTACACAGGCTTCGACAAAGAATGCAAGCATTTCTCGTAGTGTGTTGTCATGGCAACATAGTAAAATTGGATAGAAAAAGACACCAACTCCTACCGTCCCAACAAAATGCAAATATTGCCTTTTAGGAGTTAATCAATCTCAATTTTGACAAAATTTTATAGAAAATAATATCAATACTTCATCTCCGAGTAATTTTACTATAGTAACTTTTGCATATCAGTCTTGAGATTGATGAAGCAAGATTTGTATTATTATCTTTGGGACAGAGGTATTTCAACGGTATTGCTCCACAAGGTGAAACGTGAATTGATAGGGAAAGGTTTCCTCTGAATTGTCAGCTATATGATTTTGGTACTAATTCCTTCCAGTAGTCTTATTGATAGAGATGGTCTTAATTGTCTCTTTCAGTAGTCATTTCCAATCTTGCTTTTATTATTGAATAGTGAGTTGTACAATGGGACACTATGGTACAATTATTTGTACTTCATTTCTACGTGCACTGGAAGTTTTCACTGTTGCAAATACTTTATCTAGTTCATATATGGAAATTGATAAAAGAATGAGGAAGGTCGGTATGTAGTTAGAGAGTGACATGAGATCGATCTGAAGCCATTCTTTTTAACATATGGTGAAGATATCCTCTGAAATTTTGGAATTATATCTTTTCTGTAGTTTAATTTGGCTTTTCAACATGTTTATTACCTGGTTGAAAACTGGTGTCATGAGGTTTTATAATGGTAGGGATTTTAGTTCTCTTTACTGAGTATATGGCTTGGTAGCTTAAGCTCAGGTAGGTCAGAGTTTCAGGTTGCCTTGCCTACTTCACAGAATATGCTATGAGTTTGCCTTGCCTACTCACAGAATAAGCTATGAATTCAGCACTCCATTTGCCCTTTATCAGTAGACCTCCTGATGTTCAGGACATATAAAAAATATTACTGTGATGCCCATTGTTCACCGTCATTATGCATCTAGAGTTAATTTCTTCCTTACTGATGGTATTGCCTTTTGAAGTTGTTCGTGCTATCTGATGTTGCTGCCTTCTGAAGCTGTTCGTGTTATGCATCATCTCAGCACAAGTTCCTTTTGTCTTCTCTTTGAGGCAGATAGAGGGGAAGACTGTCAAGGCACAGATATGGGACACAGCTGGGCAGGAGAGGTACCGCGCTATCACTAGCGCTTACTACAGGGGCGCAGTTGGAGCGCTTCTCGCCTACGACATCACAAAGAAGCAAACCTTCGACAATGTTCAGAGGTGGCTCCGAGAGCTCCGGGATCACGCAGACGCCAACATTGTTGTTATGCTGGTTGGTAACAAGTCGGATCTGAACCACCTAAGGTCGGTCCCTGAGGAAGACGGCCAAGCATTTTCAGAGAAGGAAGGCCTGTCCTTCCTCGAGACCTCTGCTCTGGAGGCGATAAACGTCGAGAAGGC
>DXKC01000608.1:0-16083 GCA_031170775.1 Cymbopogon citratus
TCTTAACGTCCTCAGAAAGGGTCCTCAGGGTGTGGTTTGTTGCTTTTTTTTTTGACCGAAAAGACTGTGGGGGAGGTCCCCACAGTGGAGATCATTTTTCGTTAATATAAAACAGTAAGAAGGGGTTTATACATACATTGCTTTAACTAAAAGTATCAAGCCAAACACAAAATGATGATCGCAGGTCATCACTAAATCTAACTGATTGAAGAAGACTCTGATTTTTGAAGTGTGCTAACCAAATGCTAGGCGCTGGATCCCTTCGTTGGAAGATTTTATCATTGCGTATTTTCCAAAGCTCCCACGCTGCTATCAAAACCACCTCGACAAAGAATGGAATGGTGTGTGCTGACCGAGCCTGGTTGATCCTATCCATAATTTCCAGTGTCATGTCCCAATCCCAATTCTCTGCCAGCAGTCCTGTGCAAACGGGCACTCAAAAAACAAATGTTCCAGCGTTTCCACCGCCCCCAGGTTACACATAACACAGGTTGTAGTGCCTTGTATGTTTAGGTGTCTTCTTTGCAGCATATCCTTGGTGTTTAGCCTATCCACCATCACTAACCAAGCAAAGATTTTAATTCTAGGGGTGCACTTGGATTTCCAGATGACTTTGAACATTGGGTGGGCTTGTATACCTCTGAAAGCATAAGAGTAGAATTTTCTCGAAGTATATTTGCTTCCCCAGATAGGGATCCATTTATCTGGGGTATCATCTTCATGAAACTGCTGCTGCAAATCTCCTTGCAAAAGTTCCATTTCTTGAAAGGCTTCTGCAGATAATGGTAGCATGAATATTGAGTCTAAATCCTCAGCTTGCATGATCTCATATACTGAAGCACCTTGTGTCCTAGAATATGATGCCAGTCTAGGGTATTTGTGTGCAAGAACTTCATCACACCACAAGTCATCCCAGAAACATGCAGTGTTTCCTTCACCAATCTGACATTTAGCAATTCCCCTGAAAATCACATTTGCTAGCACATCCTTCCACCAAAAGGAGCCCACTTCCCTAGAGGCATGTGGCACTTTATTTGGGTAATATTTATTCCATATCATTCTAACCCATGGGATGTCTTCTCTGTTGTAGAATTTGCTTAGGTGTTTCATTAGCAGAGCATCATTTTGCAGGCTTAAATTGATAATTCCAAGTCCTCCTTTATCCTTTGGCAACAGACAAACTGGCCAAGCCACAAGGTTTCCACCTTTCTTCTTAGCTGTGTTCCCCCTCCATAGGCACTGTTTTCTAGCTCTATCAATGTTCTCAATAACCCCTTTTGGTAACTTGATAGTACACATGGTGTATGTTGTTATGGGAGTGATTGAAGAATTGATCATCTGTAGTCTTGCCACTGTAAGTTAACCATGTTGAGCAGGCCGACAATCTCCTCTCAACTCTATCCATCATTGGTGTTAAGTCTTCAATCTTTGGCTTTGTAGTCCCCATAGGTAAACCCAAGTATGTGAAAGGCATAGTGCCAATCTCACACCCAAAGGTACCAGCCAGTATAGTCATCTGTTCAGGCTCAACATTGATGGGATACATTTGTGATTTTGCATAGTTCACCTTTAATCCTGTGGAGTCAGCAAAGGTCTGTAGCATGGCTTTGAGGAACACCAATTGCCTAGCATCAGCTTGTATGAACATCAGGGTATCATCCGCATACTGTACAATTGGGTAATCCTCCCCAGGCTGTGGTAATGGTTTGATGAGAAGATTCAAGTCATCTGCTCCATTGATGATGACTTGTAGCAATTCTGCAGCTAACACAAACAACAATGGTGACAATGGGTCCCCCTACCTTACCCCTCTCCTGCATCTGAAAAACTTTCCTGGCATGCCATTCAAAGAACTGCTAAGGATGCTGAAGATAGGATCCTTTTGATCCATTGTAACCATCTATTGGGCAAACCTAGGTGTGACATCACTTGAAGGATGGTGGAGTGTTCCACTGTGTCAAAGGCCTTTTCAAAGTCTAGCTTTAAAATGATGATTGCCCTCTTTGATTGGTGACATTGGTGGATATACTCATAGCTCCAGGCTAAACAATCTTGGATTGTTCTAGATTTTATGAAGCCATATTGGTTCTGATGAACCAATCTCAGAATTACCAACTGCAATCTGTCTGCCAACAATTTGGTGATGAGTTTGAGGGATATGTTCATGAGTGAGATTGGCCTGAAGTCATTAACTGTTTCTGGGTTCTCCTTCTTTGGAACAAGTGTTATGTAGGAATTGTTGATGCTGTCCAAGTCCACTAGATCCTCATAGAAGGCAGTACATAAGTCATAAAAGTCTTGCTTGACAATTGCCCAACATTTTTTCAGAAATAATCCATTAAACCCATCAGGCCCAGGTGCTTTATCAGGGGGCATCCTTCTAACAATCATATCTACTTCAGCAATTTGAATTGGTGCCACTAGGCTGTCAAGGTCTTGGACTGGCTGAATCAGCTGCATGAGATCAAAGTGCATTGTAGGTGAAGATGTGTGTCCCATTCTGCTTCTGTAAGAGGACCAAAGCAATCCTGCCTTGCCTGCATGGTCAGAAATCATGGCCCCTTGATCATTCTGAAGCTGCGAGATTGTATTTCTCCTATATGAAATTGTGGCCATTCCATGAAAGAACTTGGTACATTCATCCCCATACTTAATTCTGTTAGCAGTATTTCTGTTCTTCCAATAGATGTTTTTGTACCTAAGTAAGGTCTTCATCTGTTTTTTAACTATAAACCTCAGGTTGGCCTCTGGATTGAGCAAAGGTCTGTTATCCTCAACAGAATCAAGCAGACCAATGACTTTGTTGTAGTTGGAGATGAGAAGACTGAGATTTGAGAAATTTTTGCTCCATTGCTTAAGCCTGTATCTCAGGGTCTTAAATTTACATGATATGTTCTTAGCCCTGTCCCCTAGGGTTAAGCTTGCATTCCATGAGCTACTGACCGTGTCAAGGAAATCATTCCTCTCAGCCCAATAATTTTCAAAGCGAAATATGCTTGCCTTTGGGATTTTTGTGCCAATAGATATTTTACAGGGCAAATGATCTGAGGTGATTTTCGCTAGAGGCAATACCTCTGTATTCAGATATTCAATTGTCCAATTGACTGACATGAAAAACCAGTCAAGCTGTTCTAATAAAGGATCACTTTGCATGTTGGACCAGGTAAAGGATCTACCTTTGAGTGGCAATTCCACTAGACCTAGATGCCCAATGGCTTCATTAAAAATGAATGTATCATTTAAGTTTCCACCAGCTCTGTTTCGGTTTGCCAACGACCTGTAAAAATTGAAGTCGCCTAAGAAGATCCAGTTCTCATCATCTTCAATATCATGCAATTTGAACCATGAAATAAATTCAGTACGCGCAGGCTCCTCACATGGCCCATATACTGTTGTCATTTTCCATATCTCCGTGTTATGCATGGACTGAAACTGAATTGTGATTCCAAACTGTCTTTTGTCTAGGACAGTTCCTTTGAAAATAGAACTGTTCCAGACCACTAGAATGCCACCCGAGGCCCCTATCGATGGAATGTAGTCAAAAGAGTCAAAACGTCGAGCAGCAAATTTTCTGATATAAGCCATGTCGAAAGACTCTCGCTTTGTTTCTTGCAGACAGATCACTGCACAACTACTCTCCTCTATCTTATTGCGGACTGCGTCCCATTTACCCTGTGCATTACTGCCTCTGATATTCCAACACAAAATATTCCAATCTCGGTTGTTGCTATTCATCAAAACATATGGTGGATATAGGACATCTAGTGCCACCAGGGTCACTAGCCTCACCATCAACCGGTTCTTGAGGCGGCGGCGCCTGAAAAAACGCCTCATCTGTGAGATCCATAGGATCAACACCACAATCTATTCCCCAGCCTCTTAATGTGGAAACAGATATTGGCTTAATCTCACCTGTTTTTTCATCGACCTCTACAGCCCATTGTTTGGTCCTCTTGGAGGGTTCTTTATCAATGCGGACTTGCCGAAAACCCTCCTTCCCTGTGGAGAGTTTGTTGCTTCGTCGAACAGTAGTCTGGATGAGAGGTGTTCGAGAGTCAGAGATTGAAATGAGTGATGGGAGTTGCATACCCTTTCTTTTGTTCAGATTGTTTGCCAGCTGGGCTTCATCCTGGGCTGCATCCTGCACTGGGCCTGAAGAGTCTTCCTCAATTTGCAAATCAGTGACCATGAGGTCACTTGGCAGTATGATTGCCTCCACGGGACTCTTCCCTCTATCAGAACCAGGCCTCATTCCATCAAATTCGAATTCTAACTGTCCTGGGATGGTGGGAGCAGTTGGGGTAGCAGAATGAACAATTCCATCTTGATCAATTATTATGACCGGGGGAGGGGTGGTCTTCCTTTCCAGTTGCATCTTCCTCAGCCTTGCCTTCCTGAGTGCATTATCAAACCAGGGCCAGCACTGTAGAGCTATGGCTGCTAGGACAGGATGCCAATGTGTGATCTCAGAACCAGAGACAGGGGTGTTGTTCTCTGCATTGTTCACCGCAGCAGACTGAAATATGACATGAGCAGGTGCAGGTACATTGCTAGGGATGCCTTTTCTATGAAAAATTACTATGTTGTCACATTGGCTTCTCATAGCAGCGAATCTAGCACGGGCTTCAGCTTCAGCAGAGCATTCAGCATGAGCAGAGGTAGCATCAGGGGACGAACTATTATCTGACAGGTCAAATACATCCTCTATTGGCATCGTGCTCTTACTTGGAATCTCTGGAGTTTTTGCACGAGAATCGAGATTGTGAGCCCCTTCCAAATTTTTTCTAGGCAAGGCATCGTGCTCTGCCAGTAGAGGAATCTTGGGCCGCCAAAGAACAGACGGAGCAGAGTCGGTGGGCTGGGCCTTAGGCATCCAAACCCAGACTGGCTTTGGACTATGACGACAAAATCTCGCAATGTGACCAAGTCTACGACACTTTGTACATCTGATCCGAGAGCGACAGGCCCATCTCTGGTGGCCCATCTCTAAGCAACGTGCACATCTGCTGGCAGTCTGATAATCATGCTGCTTTGAATTTGGATTTGAAACCAACGGTGGACTCTCTGATCCTGCCGTGAAAGTCGCCTTGTTCTTCACGGGTGAGGATGAACTGGCGAAGATCAGACTAGAGGGACCTGGAGGTGACGCATCTGGGTTGACCAGAGAAGAGAAGGCTCCAAAAGCAATTGGAATGCACGTTTGTTTCTTAGGCTCGGCTAGGGTCTGAGCAATGGGTTTGGCAAAGTGAACTCTCTTCAAATTTTCTTTCTTCTTTGCCTCTCGCTTAGCAGTTCTTGAGAGGACCTCAGTCCATTCCTTTTCTTGCTCTATCTCCCATTTCCTCTTCTCATATTCCCAATGTGGTGTACCCTTGTTCCAAAGATGAAAGTAAACATCGAAAGATTTAGCAATGACATGCCGAAGACGGTACACATGGAAACCAACATCTTTGGAAAACACCGAGAAACGGAAGTGATTGTTGCTAAGAAATTTGACATGAAAATTCTCAGCCTTTCCCCCCAGGCAAGATTGGAGGGCAAGGGCAACCGAATCTTCAGTTAAACGAAACAGGAAACGCCTGAACGTGGCAAGCAAGTAGAACGATCCATCCGAGGAGGAGTAGGGGTGGTGTACCAGAGATTTGAAGTGGCGGCGCACCTCATCTTGAAATTCCAGGCCCCGATCAAAATCAAGGCGGGCAGCCAGACCCGACGTGGATCCCATGGCCGCCGTCGTAGATCACCGGGGACTCATGGGCGGTGGACATGGTCGTGGGGAGGCATCATCTCTGGCATTCAACCTGGTTGAGGAATATTGCCGAACACCTGTCGTGCAGGAGAAGTGCTCACCACGGACAAGCTTGCCTCTGATCGAGATGTCGCCTAGCGGCGAGCTCAGTACACAGAGAACACAGAGAGACGCCACGGACGGAATCAGGAGCAAGCTCGCCGTCGCTGTGAAGAAATCCGGCGGCGAGGAGATGTCCACAGGCGGTGAGGTCGTGGCGAGCAGGGTGGTGGCGTGCGCGAGGGAGATGGGAGCTCGGTGAGGACGAGCACACGGCGAGCGTGGGCGCAGGCGCGCAGGGGATCAGGAGAGGTAGGCATGGTGGACGGCGGTGGTGGAGGAGGTGGCGGCGGTGGGTGGCGGCGTGGTGGTGGAGACGGAGGGGTGGGACGCGAGAGCCATTTCCGCCTTGCCGCTGCTGATCGCGTCTACGTAGTGTATTGTTGTTGCTAGATGTATATTCCTAACTGTGTCTTCCAAGTCGCGTGTTCAGTCTCAACTAATCGCTAGTACAAAAATTGATATTAGGAGCGATTAAATCGCATCTTCAGTCGCAGCTAATTAGGCTGACACTAACCAAGCGACTGTAAAGATAAGGCAGCAGCAGCGACGAGCTCCTAACCGTCCCTGAAGATACGTCTTCAACGGTGGTTAAGTTACTAAAACTGCCCCTAAAAATTATGTTATATGTAGCGGCTACATTAAGGCAGTTGCCTCTGAAGATAGATCTTTAGGGGGCAGTTATATTACAACAGCCACCTTTGAAGCTAGATCCTTAGGGGCGGATGCCTTAAGTGAACCACATCTAAAGTGCTATTTGGGAGGAGTGAAAAAGATTCTCCAAGCGCGGCTGTTGCAATGCAGCTGCCCCTGAAGAATCTTTTTTTTAAATGGCGGCTGCTGTTATGCAACCGCCTCTGAAATGTACTTTTAGATACCCCAAATAGAACCGCCTCTGAAGATCAGTTTCATAATTTGGAATGTAAAATTTCCCGTCAAATTTGAAATCGCATTTTTCACCAAATTTTAGACCCATTGCAAATGATTGACATTAACTAAGACATATATAATTAGCTAACACATCAATAATAACAAAAGTCTGATCTATTTATAAATAGCTAACACAAGCTAGGTCTGAAATTTGCATTTAAACTACAAAATAAAGAAACGTTAATTGAATATGGGCCCAAGAAGATGAAGCATGGGAGTCACTATGGCACTAAGAAGATCATCGTACTTGGGATCTGTCGCATACTATGAATATGTAACTAAGAAAGGACCCATGGTATGACAACCTCCTGCATCAATAACTTGCAATAATCCTCTTGAATTACTTGAACATCAGCTTGGGCAATGGTTAATGATAATAATGAATTGAACATATGCACATGATATGGTTCTATAGATCAACTTATGCCTTCAGGGTTATTATAGTAACGCTCGGTGACTCATCTAGTGGCATCCATAATAGCCACAAAGCACGCTGTCGGAAGGCTGTCTTGTGCACTAGAGATCAGTGACATGTGAAAGACAAACAACACAATGATGGACTAAGGAAATGTCACCAAACTTGTTGGGGTTAGTCCCATATCGGCAAGGTGGATGGTCCTCACCTATCATACTAGTATTTCAGGTTGAGCAAGGCCCACAACCTTGATTGTTGTGGCTCTGTGGACCTGAGGGCAGAGCGGCACCGGCTAGATGGGCTGGGCCAGGTTCCAATAAAACACATAGGATAACATCCTAACTCAACTGCCTCAATCAAAAATAAGCATATTGGAACTGGCCATGGGTAAGGAACTTAAAGATCTACAATACATTTTGAATCATATTGTAGATTTCATGTATCAGCTATTACTTATGACCAGAACCAATAGTCTGTACAAATGAACCATGACATCACTAGAATTTCTAGCACTTTGGCCACACCAGATGAAACAAACCAGGATTTCAAAATAGAAATCCTGACTCTTTTGCCCCTCTATGATAGTCCCGGGATACCTCAGCTATCACGGGCGTCCACTTTTCAGTTGATTACAAAGTCATACAACAATGAATTACAAGATTTTAGCCTACTACATCATTCTAAGTTATTTACAAGATGTTTAGCCTATTACAAGAATCTAGATTGATTACAAGATCTCTTGGTTAGGATCAAACAAAACATCGAGGCTCTAATTGAAATAGTGAAGCTTGGTGCAAACTCCAATCCACGGACATCCTTGAGAGTAGATCACAAACTAACTACTAATTTCAGCGTCACTACAGGTAAAGAAATCTACACCCCGCCAGATGCGTGCAGGCCATGGTCAGCACCAAAGAGCTTTAAGTGGAAATAGAAAATAAAGGGATCTAGAGATCCTAATAATTTAGTTGTGGGTTACATCCTAGCGCAAGCGAAAAGCATAAAAGTATATAGTATATAAATCTTCTATAATCCCAAACCACAATCTCATTCTCACCAACCACTCAATCATCATCACAACTCACACCTCACCTCTGATCATCCCTCACATCACCCTTATATCTCTCAGTCTAAGCGATGAGGTGGCCTCCGCACGCCCCTCATCTCAACGGCCTCAAGCCGGACCTAGCTTCGGGGGAGAAAAGCAGAGAACAGGAGAAGTCCAGTAAGAAACAGTCCACATGAATGATCATATCCGAGACCCCGGCTATACGTATAGGTTTAACTGTGTAGAGTGTGTACACTAGGACCCACCAGGATCGCCGTAATCGACCATGGACGTGGTCTAGATGAACACCGCTAGCTCAAGAACTAGCACATTCCTCGCCAAACTGCCCCAAGTGGAGTAGCATACTGCACGACATACACACTTCGGGTGATTAGGGTAGCCGGACACCCATCGGCATCCTTCTCATTGTGCTCCTAGGGAAACCCCCGTACACCTTATCTCCAACAGAACTGGCTTAGTGCACACTAACTCAATAGAACAGGCCCCGCCTCATATAGGGCATGGGGTGTGCATGCAAACATAGTCATGTGTTACAGGCATCAACCCACGATAGTTCCTAAATGGCCAGATTAAGCACCTTTCACCAATAACCACATGGCCCACCTCTCATGGCAGTGGCGGAGCCAGGGGTATGCCCCTGTATGCCAAGGCATACCCAAGATTTGGCCGACCCCCACTCCGTCGCCGGCGGGCAGCCGCTTGCCGCCACCACCCCCGAGGCCCCGACCCCCACTTCCACGCCTTTGGCATACCCAGTCGGACGACACTGGCTCCGCCACTACTCATGGGCAGCCACCACCATACGCCTATAGCAACATATCCAACATATCACAAGAACAAAATCCGGGACACTCCAACACCTCTGTGCACCCCTCCAAGTGAAACCTCTCGCTCCAGCCGATATCTCCAAAGAAACAGGTCATGACAAGGAATATCTCCATAGCTCCTTAAAACCCACCACCCACTCGGGATTCAACGCTCCCGTCGTGGCAACCTACCAGCTACCTCACGGGAAAGCCTTACGGCAACCCCGATACACCAACCACATCGCCATCCAACCATCACATCACATAACAAGGCATATATGTAATAATGATGGAAGTAAATGCAAGCAAGCAGGTAGGCAATATATAAGTGCGAGCGCGAAGCCGGGTATTTAGGGTGAAGGGGTTTTCAATCAAGGCAATCAGGGCTCAGGCAATAGCATGCATCACTATTCTAGCAAATGAATAAATATAGAAGCGCTAGCAATTCTACTTGCAATGCCTAATAGGATTTTCTAAGATAAAGTGATGCCATGACACATGCGATGTCAAGGAAGTAGTGGTACACATCTCCGGGACTCTGACGGCGTCCATCAGCAGGGTCCATCACCTCTGGGCGTGACGTCGGATCCATCTTAGCTCGAGTCGTCACTATATGGAGAAAAATACCAAGAACAGCTAACATTGAGAACCAATTAAATCTGCAATAAAATCCCAAATCAACTAGACTCAAGAATGAACCAGGAGGTAGACAAAGATCTTAGAAAAATTATGAAACTGGTTTCATAATTTTGGAGCAGGGATGAATTTAATATGGATTTTTGAAGATGGGAGGATTTTTCGAAATCAGGAAAAAGAAAAAGGGCTAGGTATCACGTAGGCTTTTATGAACCTGGGAGGCAGACTTGGTCGATGGGCTCGGCACTGCTAGACACCTGGGCTCTCTAACCTGCACTTGGAGCCGCGCGGCCATGTTCACGCACGCCACCGCGCGCTTACGAACTTTGGCACAGCACAGCCGCCGCGGAAATGGCCACAGTCGTGACCAGCGCACCAGGCCCGGAACACGCGCACCGTCCAGGCACGACTTAGCCGCCACGGCTGCGGCATGTTGCAGCCTCGCAGCACAGCTCCGCACGGCCACCGTCGCCTTGGCGTCTTAGACTGCACAGCACAGCACTGCCCTGCTACTGACATTGGCCACACACGGTTGCAGCAGAGTGCCCGCCCACAGCGGCGATGACTGTGTGTGGCCAAGGATGGGTGCTTCGGCTGCACCTAGTTAATTATGTTCTAGCTAGCTATAGTCGTGCTGACGGTGAGGCATGGAGTGGCTCGAGCCTATGGCGGAACGATGGCAACATATATAAGCGCACATTCCCCGGCCGGGAGCGGTCGCCGCATAACATCCAGCACATTAGTCAGCATGTTGACTTGTTGAGCACGACAACCGGGCCGTGGCGACAGCGTCCCGGGCGGTGCCGTGGTGAACTCCTCGTGTTTGTCCTCAATAGGGACGACGCGCGGCGCCGTGTGGCCCAGCGAGAGCGGCCTCGGCGCGTCCCGGACCGGCAGCATGCTTGCCGGGTTGGTGAAGACGAGGTTGGATCCAGTACGGTGGAGCAGGATGGCGGCCGTGCGTACGTCCATGCGCGTGTTGATGATGTTGAGCACGGCGTTGCCGCTCATGGGCATCCCAAAGTGCATCTAGTACATGGCGGGTACGTTGGACATCAGCACGGACACTATCCACGCCGTCCGTTCGCGCCGAGCCTGTCCATGCGGCGTGAGTGGTGGTTAAACATGATATGAAACTGCAGAAAGGAAGTGTGTAATGCTCCTCGATTGTAATTCCACTGAAACTCAGCAACATAAAGGGATTTGAGCATTGACCAATATGATTGGTACAAAACTAATTGATGGCTAGAGTGAGGAATATTAATGACCATATCTCCCTAACATCCAACAGCTATGGCTGCAGTCCACAGCAGGGTCGGGTGTTACCAGGTAAATGTTTTATAGACGTATAGAAACAATTTTTCTGTTTATCGAGCTTGAGCAATTTCCGTGTCTGTATCTTTATTTGCCTGTATGCTACCATTTAGTTCATTAGAACAAACATAACCATATAATCCAAACACATTAATAGATATGTACTCCCTCCGTATCGGATTTAGAAGTCGTTTAGGACAGCGACACGGTCTCCAAAACACAACTTTGACCGCTTACTTTTATAAAAATATTTATGAAAAAAATGATATGTGTATACTTTTATAAAAGTATTTTTCAAGACAAATCTACTCATATAATTTTTATATTTGCAAACTCGATAATTTAAAAGTTATTGAAGATTTATATTCCCAATGTTTGATCCGAACCTTTTCTAAAACGACTTCTAATTCCGATACGGAGGGAGTAAGCCACTTGGGAAACCACATTTGATTTCTCCTAATGTTTTCGTCGATATGCTGTATAGATTAATTGCTCACGTGCTTCATGATTCTTTTTTGGACATTCCTCACACCTGGACCTCTGGTTCACTTATTTGTTTTTTTTTTTTTTTGAGGGAACGGTTCACTTATTTGTTCCTCAGATGCTTATCCAATTCAAAACTTATCATGAATCTGCAGCAGAAAAGAAGAAGCTGCAAAAGGTGTCATTATTTCGAACTTTTTAGGTTTCACTACTTATCTTTCACTGGACAGGCTATGCAGGAAAATATTATTTGCTGGAAGAACACATGAATCTGCACCGTGGTAAATAATGCAAGCAAAAGAAGCTGTCCAAGACCATGCTCAGCCTTCCCAACATCAGAGATTATACCGGTGGTACCATCTCCTGGAGAGGCAACATAGTTCCTGGTTGCTGCGTGAATGTTTAATTCCAGTGATGATGAGTACCTGAGACTGTTCTCGAAAAAAAAAAAAGACCGGTCCCCAAGCAGCATGAGAGCGCACACTCAACATGGGAGGAAGATGGTGGCGAAGGAGGCGCGAAGAGAGAAAAATGGATACTGTGATCATTTGACATATAGGATATGGGAGGTGAATGTTTCACGTGTTCTGATGATGATTTGACAACATTCTGGCATCGACCCAGCTTATGAACATTGTGATGAGTATTATGAGATACATGGCAGTTCGGCCTATTTTGTGCAGAAGAGCGAGATGGAGATGAATTACTCTGGTCACCTCCAAACTGGGGATGCTGAGTTGATGATGCCAGAAAGCAGCAACTGTGATGCGAAGCCGAAATTCATCAGTCTTCCAATTGTTGAAGGTGACAGCAACCCACGATTGCAAGCTCTGTGGCAAGATCTTCACATTCAGCAAAGGATTGACAAGCCGCAAGGAAGTTAAACAAAGTTTTTGTTCACGGAAAGGCTGCAGCATCACCCAACTCTGCAGCGTCTCAAACAGGGAAGCAGCTGCTTGAAGTGGATAGCCAGTTCCTCTGACTGAATCTTTCAGGTCTCGATGACAGGAACTACAACAGCAGGAGTCCAAAGTCTGAACTTACTCCATTTTCATGTTGGACCAAAAGTGGATTTCGGTGTGCTGGGTGTTGTGTGGCACTGTCACAGTTTCTGTATCAGTCGGGTGACAAAAACTATAGCTTAGCTACTAATATGAAGGATATTGATACCATGAATGCCCTTGGCAGATTTACTATTATATTAGTAGTATTCTGGTACTTCCTCGGTCCAAAAAAAGTAGAAGTTCAAATAAATGTCATTATAGATTTATTTTTATGATAAATTTATATAGCAACATACTCCCATTGCATAGTCACTTTATAAGACTTGTGCAAAATTTATTTAACTAACCCGTCACTAACTACACCTCCCCCTCTCTCATTTGATGTTGTAAGAACTGTGGTTTTCCACCAACCGGCTTGCCGGGTATCTGTGGAATGAAATTTGCAGGTGGGGATCTTTTGATCCCCCGAAGCCCTTCAAAAAAAAAACTAATTCCAACTCGTCTTCAAATCGTATGGATATGAGAACCTTTGAGATTTATCCAGTGATATCCATATACATTTTAATTGATCTTATGATTAAGCTCTATGGGCCTCTATGCTCATATAACTTGACCAAATAACTTTTTGAATAAAAAGCTATGACACACAGTTTCCCTTATAAAAAATAAAAATATAAAACAATGCCTAGCCTAGTCTATCCAAGAGTAAAAATGTAACAAGAAACACATACACAAATACAAAAAATAACCATGGAATGATATTCCTTGGATATTTGACCGCTTTGACATGTATAAAGCAAAGATCGGCTCCTAACTGGAGCACAGTCCCTAAATAATAAAAGAAAAAGATCCATAGCACCGTATTCCTCTTGCAACGCTATGCATCGCAGCTTCCTGAGCTCGAGCATCAATGGAGCTTAAATCCAGTGACATCCTTGTAGAAGGTCACTTCCACCTTCAGCTTGCGGGGTGCCACCGCCGCTTTCTACTGCCGATAATGCCGCCCGCTTTCTGCCTGCTTCCTATGACGCCACATTATGCCTTTATTTCGTTGTCATCGGCTCTTGCTACTGTCGCTGCCCTATTGTTCCTCTTCCACCAGCATAGCTCGAGCACCAATAGAGCTCTGATTTGGTGCCTCATACTTGTGAGAGGCCATTGTGGTCGTCTGCTAGCTGAGTTCATTGTTGCCGTCATCTTGTGGGAGGCCAACACTATTGGTTGCGTGATTTTCGTCGATGTTCGTCGCGTAGCTGGCGCGGGATGAGGGCACTTCTCGGATATGAGGGTGGCCAGTGGCGCCGGTGCCGGTGCCACGAAGAACTTCTAGATGGCGGTAGCCGAGGCACACCGCTGCAGCATGGTTGTGCCTCTATCAAGAAGCTAACTTAGAAAAAGATCCATCCATGGCGGTGATGGCAGCTCTCCCTGGCGGCGATGGCGGCCCCGCATGCTCCGTCCGTGCCGATAGTTGTGGCAGCATGTGAGCTCCGTTCCAGCGGCGATGTCTGATCAGACCTTTAAATCCGGTCGTCAACCAATCAGAGAAGCTAGTTCCGTAGCTTAAAAAAATAGTTTCTATTTCTATATTGTTTCTGTAGTTTTGAATCTGATTGTCAACCAATCGGAGGAGCAGGTTCCATAAGTTCAAAAATATAGTTTTTACTAGCAGGAAACCCCGCGCAATTGCGCGGGCTAGCAAGCATAAAAAATGCAGTATAAGAAGGCACTGGTAAAATATATTAAATTTTGACAAACAAAGCACAGAGTGAAGACCGAAATGCATGGAGCATAGAGGTACACAGCAAGTAGACAGCAGTTCATAGTTTACGATTGAGCAGCAAGTATATATCGAAGTAGGGATCACTGAAACAGCAAACAGTTTGCTGCATGTAAGGCGTGTTTGGATTGAACCCGTCCCTGAAGATACGTCTTCAACGGTGGTTAAGTTACGAAAACTGCCCCTAAAAATTATCTTACATGTAGCGGCTATATTAAGGCAGTTGCCTTTGAAGATAGATCTTTAGGAGTTGGAGAGAAGACAAAAGAAAAAAGGCTGCACATATAAGATGGAAAAAGATGGTAACCTTGTATAGATATGGATGTTAGGTTTGAGTTCAATTTTATAGATTTACAACTAACCATAGAGTGATCATCTTTTCTGTCATATCAGGCATACTTAAAAGAATCTATGGAATGAAAGTAAAGTCCTATTGGGCAACTAAAAAGAAATCAATCTGAAGTCCATTACAAAGAAACAAACGTTGGTAGGATGAATAGCATTCAGTGAATAACATCATATTTTAGTTATGTAGGAATTCTGGAAAAGCAATCAAAATATTTGTTTTTTTAATATAAATATCAAATAATTTGTTGAATGTTAGGTTCTCTAGATGGTAAGTATTTATACCGTAGAAATAATATGTTTGTGGAAACCTTTACATACACAATGGCACTGCATAAACTGCAAAGCGAAGTGGAAAATTAAGAACCCTTGAGTTATGACTTTCGCAATACTTCAATTGTTTCTACTGTAAAGGTAATGAAGCCGTGGTCTTAATTAATATCTAAAAGAGGATTGTACTTCTTTAGTTGTGACTACGCGTACATCACCGCGTCCATTAGCCAATCAAAGAATTCAGATCAGGATTTGTTTTCTGAACGCGTATCCGAACCACTGATCTCCAAAGGGGATCTGAGGCCATGGCATACAGAAGTACAGAACACTTATTCATGAACTCTAGTCTGAACTCAGTTGGTAGTTACCATATGGAACTCTGAATCAGGTAACTCAGCTATTATTGCTTGAACACGTGCGGACGAAATTGTAAAGAAATATGTAATCCTGAACTAAAATTGCAACAACAATCAATTATTAATTTAAGAAATCAAGGATCAAAAGGTAACCTGGCACAATCGAAGGCACTCTGCCAATGTACATTTTCAGGCAAAGGCCCGACGGGAACCAAATTGTCGTGTGTGTCGGCCACCTCCGGCTTGGACGCGTGAACTTCAAGCAGCGGAGAGGATCTGCCGGGGATTGACTGCGCCGCTGCTTCAGGGCGCAACTGGAGGTGCCGCTGCTTGTGGGGGGGAGAGGGAGAAGCAGCGCAGGGGCTTGCCCGCCCCGGCGTCGCGTGGGCGTCGGTGCAGGGGCGGTCCGCTGCTTCGGAGGGGTGCGCACGTCGCCTGGCACGCCGTGGAGCCTGGTGGTCGCTGGATCCGCCTCCTATTCTGTGGGGAAGAGGAAGAGGGAGCTACGGAGGCTTGCGCCTGGGAGCCGGGCTAAGCTGTGAGAGAGGGAGGGCCTCCAATGTCGGGGGAGGACGGAGGAGAGGGGCGCCGGGAGAGGGAGAGGGAGGATGGCGCGGAGAACAGCGGCGACGACGCGGAGGGCCGAGGACGGGGACGGCGTGCCTGCTGCTGCCGGTGTGGTGGGAGCGATGGAAAGGATACGGGAGCACCGGAGGCTGGAGGGGTCTCGAACTCTCCATGGTTCGAGGACGCGGTCGTGGGACGCGTGGATGGCCACGATGGAGAGGGATTCGGATCCGACGGCTAAAGTGGGTTTACTGTTG
>DXKC01000612.1:0-11026 GCA_031170775.1 Cymbopogon citratus
TGGGGAAGGGAAAATAGCCAACAGCCTTTCCCGCACAAATGTGCAGAGGCTGGGGCTTGAACCCTGGACCTCTTGGTTACAGGCGGTAAAGCTCTGCCAATTGCACCAGGGCCGCCCTTCACAAGGTAAAATCATTTCACAAGGTAATTCTCTATTCATGTATACTTTGAATTGAGTTACAGCTTAAGCATAAAGGCATGTAAACATAAACAACAGTACATGTCTATATTCATAACGAGAACACTAACAGGCTACAAAAATCATTATTTCCAAAACTATCACAACAAAGAATTGATACAATACAACATGGGATGGGACATATAAATTCAGATGAAACTTAAGAAAAGACAAATTAAATATATAATTCTTTTTTAAAAAATAGTACAGCAGGGGAGGCCCCCACTGTAAGCTTTTATATCAATAAAATAAATTAAGCTGTACAAGGCACAAATATAGAATTCTAAATACTAGGTTTGATGTTTCCCATGAAAACTTATTGCATATTCCTCTTTCCTGCTTCCTGCAACCCCTGCTGAGATGCGGCCCTTTCCCTCGCTAGCATGCCATCTCGATAAGGTTAGAAAAAAGTGTTCATGACATTTGTGCTTTTCCCCTGCTAATGAAGAACTTGTAATCCATTATCAAAGTATAATTACTGTAGGCAACCTTCTTAACCGTAGTTACGGTGCTGTCCCCTGGTAATAAAATGGCAATGAAGCTTGTGCTATGTACTACTAGGAAGCAGAATAAACTCTCAGACAACGAAGATTGGAATATCTGACCAAATCAGTTTTAGTAAACCATTCAACAGCAGGGTACTGAAATAGTTTTGCCCTCCTCGACAGCTCTGTTCATCTCAGGCACAATTCGACTGTACAACAGCTGGATCAGCCAGAAGGAAAATCGTATACCGATAAACCAAAGGCCAATCCTCAAAACCCCTAAACCCTAGAAGAATAACTCGAGCAAAATAGAATGCGACGCTTGAACCGAATAACTCGTCCGATTACTTGTCAAGGTCCTACTCGAACCAATTGAAGCAAGCAATCGGACGAAGCAACAGCAGCGAACCAAAAGAAGCAAGCAATTCGACGAAGCAGGTACATCAGCGAACCAATCGAAGCAAGCAATCCGACGAAGCAGCAGCTCGCACAGTTGGATCGCCCCGACACGCAAGCGAATGACGAGCTGGGAGGGCGCCGGGCGGAGGATAACGGGGTCACGAGAGGAATCGACCCAATTCGCGCGGATTGATCGAGCAACTGGGGCAATGCGGATGGGGCTTTAGAGCGTGACTAACCTCCTTGGCGCGGTTCTCGATGAGGCCGATCACGAAGCTAGACCGCTCTCCGCCGCCGCCACCTCCTCCTCCTCCGTCAGCTCCGGCGGCGTCGCCCTCCATCTCCGCCGCGCTGAGCCAGCCAGGCACCGCAGCTGCGCCCGCGAGTGTGCGCGAACGCCGGCTTTTCTGGGCCAGAAATCCAGAATGCAATGCCGCTTGGCGCTTGACCGTTATACAGGGTGGGCCAACACAGGCCCATGAGACATATGCCTTTTTTTTCTTTTTCTTTTTCTTTTTTTAGACATAGCTTGCGCATGTTTTTTTTTAACTTTGGGGATTTCATTACTCACTTGCTAAGAAATCGTTAGCCACCATTACAGATAAGCTCTCTGAGAGAGAGTTTAGGGTGACCTCGTCACCTTCATTACAAGAATACCCAAAAACCGCTAACTCATGAGCTACCTTATTACAAACTCTAGGAACAAAGACACATTTGAACTCAAAGAAATTGGATACTAACATAAATTTGACCTCCTCGATGAGATGTCCGCACACTGACCCATCATAGTTTGTAGAACTTATTGCCGAAGCCACTTCTTGCGCGTCTGTTTCGATGATAATTCTGCCAATCCCCAGAGATACCACCATCTAAATACCTTGAAGGCATGCGATGAGTTCGGCTTGGAACGCACTGAGTAATTGGTTTATTTTCACTCTCCCTAAAATTACCACATCACCATCATGGTCACGAATGACCGCACCCCAGCTGCCATCACCTTCTTCTTGGTGGAATGAAGCGTCGCAGTTCACCTTCAGTTGATCAATCAACGATCTCTTCCAATGTGCTTGCTGTCCACTATGTATGCCCGGCTTATGAATGGAAAACGTTGTATTTTCTTTTGCATAAAGCTCCACACAACTTGCTATCACCTCTGGCGGTCTTCTTTTCCCTTCCTCTCTAATTCTATTTCTTTCCGACCATGTATACCATAGAGTTATAACCATCAACAACCTCTTTGTTTTGCTTGCTTTTAGGATCATCTCAACTGCATCTCTGGACGATCTCATGGCGGCCAGTGTGGTTCGTTCAGTCTCTAGTCCCAGCAGCAACCAAACTTCAGATGCCAGACTACACTTGAAAAAGAGATGCGCCCCATCTTCATCAAGGTGATTGCAAATTGGGCATCTTGTATCTATGTCCATCCCTTTCCTGATCAGGTTACTACGAAATATGTTGTGTTTCAAACCGGGCAGGCATTATGGAAATATGTTGTGTTTCGGTCCCCAAATTGCAACCAATTCACATGAGCACGTTGTCTCCAATATAAATCTATTTGTTCCTCTAACTTATCAACCTTAAAACCCCAAGCTGCCTCTCTTCTCACCGATTCATCCGAAATTGGTGCTCTCCGCCATTTTTCCACCTCCTTTTTTGCTTTTTTCAATCTTTTCTCCAAATCTCCAACTACATTCACACTCCACTTTGTTAAGCTAGAGGCTACCCCTCTCAACCCCTCTCTCAAACTACTACTTTCTCCACTAGTGTTACTCCAGGCCTCCTCTATAACTTCTCTGCACCCCTCCTCCTGAATCCAGGATGCCTCAAAATTGAAAGATCACCCACCCCTCCTTCTTACAGGTTCCTTTTCTGTTTCCAATACCACAGGTCGATGATCAGAGTATCACTAGAAGTTTGTTTATTTCTCCACGTAAAAATATCACATGTATAACCCAAGTCGTCTAGCTCGCACACTTCAAGAGTCTCCTTAAAACTGTCCAAGCAAGACTGCGCCCTCATTGCACCGCCCTCCTTTTTCATGGTGGAAGAGAATTTCATTGAAGTCCCCTACACACACCCACGGCATTTGTGTATTGTCCTGATCCTTCAACCACCTCAACCTCTCCCAAGTTTTGTGCTTCTGATCATGATGGGGCTCACCATAGATGCCAGTGAGCCACCACTTGTCCCCTCCGGTCTCCTGGACCTCCCAATCAATGTGGTTCTTTGATTTGCTTCTCAGAACCACATCAATCCCACTCCTCCACAACGCAGCGCATCCCCCTCCTGTGCCTTCACAGTCCACCACCTCCATGTTCGCCATCTCCAGCTTTTTCTTAAACACCAGCATCCTCTTCTCGTCAAGTCTTGTTTCTGACAACAAGAGAATATCAGCTTCTTCGGCTTTTTGGCATCGAAGAAGCCCATGAACCGTCGGGGCGTTTCCCAACCCCCGACAGTTCCACGCCATGATCTTCATTTGTCCTCGCAGGACCGGTCCGTCGGTCCCGCTTTCATTGATGCGGTAACAACCCCACCCAGCTCCATTTTACCCAGTTTTTCCCTTCTCGCGTCATCAACATCCATCTCCTCCACATCCCCACGGGCTCTCTTCTTCCCTTCAGGTGACAAAACTGCCACCTCATCAGATTTGTCCATCGCCAACCGGGTTGAAGCCACGCCCGCATAGCTTGCGCATGTTTGATTCAATGTAAAAAGCGAATCGATTTAGAATTCACCTAGCGCTCGTGGATGGCAGGCGAGCACGGCCCGGTGACCTGAGTGCAAAATGCAGCGTGTTGATGGAGAAGGTGTAGAATGGTACTAAATCCGTTCCAAATTGTAAGACGTTTGATTTTTTTACTCCAACTTTGACCACTCGTCTTATTAAAAAATTATACAAAAATATCATATCTTTTGTTATGACTTGCTTTATTAATATATATTCTTTAAAAGTAACTTAAATTTGGCTTTGTTTGCATAAATTTTTGAATAAGATGAGTGGTCAAATTTTGTGCTAAAAAAGTCACGTCTTACAATTTAGAACGGAGGGAGTAGTAAACGTGACGACGCCTCCGGTGAGGAAACGACACCCATAGCATCCTTGTTGTTTCGTTTATTTTTATGGTCAGAAAAAACTAGCAAATAATTGATAAGATTTTTAAACCATAAAAATGTCTCTAAGCTTCTAAAATTATCAAGGGAATCCCTAGAGATAGATTGGGAATAAAATATTTAGGTCTCATAAAACATATCCAAAAGCTTACAGAAAACAAAGTTAACTCTATGAAAAATTGAAAATGACAATCATAATTAATTGTATATAGTTTATTCTAGCATATTACACTACGGATTTTTATTTTTATTTTATAAAGTTTTAAAACGCACTTTGTCCGGTTTCAAAGCTAGAGTTGTGTTCTTCGATGGAGGGAGTCGACACCAATTAAAATGGTTTGATAATATTCTAGAGATTACCCCATTTTCTAGGGCTAAATCTATTTTGAAGCTTTGAGATATTTTTATTTATTTATATGTCCTAGTCTATACTAAGATTTTCTCGAATTTATAATCTTATAAGCTAAATACACTTTTATATAGTTGATTAAGAACCTTAAGAAACACGTGTGGGATATTTTTTTTAACATAAATTGATGAAACCACCATAAAACTATGTGTAAGTTGTAACCCAAAATGAGTTATATATTTAAACAAAAGTTTTTAAAAATATTTAAACAAGAGTTTTTTTAGCTCACAGATAAGGAGTAACATGTTTAGTTTTGGAGCTTTTAGAGGACAAAATTGAGTCTACAATAATAATTCATGTATTTTTTAAGTGAATAATTCATTTTGTATTCTTTTAGGTAAAAGAGACTTTTGTTCACGCGGCCACGTCCTCACAAGCCCAGGCCCGAGAGTCCATCGGAGTCCACAAGCCCAGAGCAGAGCAACAGGTCCTCCTCGAAAACCAAACTCGAATCGAGGAAAATAAAAACAGCCGCGGCGAACGGGCGAAGCGGCGAACTGAATCGCGCGATGGCGACGGTGTCGATGGACGTCTCGAATCCCTCGGCGCTGACGGCGGCTGGACACGAGGCTGCCACGGCGAAGGCGAGGGGCGGCGGCGATGGTCTGGGGAAGTACTACCATCAGCACATCCACGACCTACTCCTCGCCATCCAGCAGAAGATCAATGACCTAAGCCGCCTAGAGGCCCAGCGGAACGAACTCAACTCCCAAGGTAAGCGCGCTGGTTCCCCGAAACCCTAGATTCTCATCTCTGTTCTAGCGCTTACTTAGTCGATCTCCTCATTTGCTCTGATTAGGGCGTGTGTGGATTAGGGCGCCCGAAAGACGATCCACTGAATTGTGTTTGCAGTATTTATTTTGGTAAAATCGGAATTGTACATGTGCGCGAGTCATGTTTAATCCAAGTACCCATGGGCCAGGTTTAGAATTGAAGGCCCCCTTTTGCCAAAGGGAATTTGATCTTCGTGTTTCATGTTGGAGATTGGAGATTGCTGAATTTTGCTAGTGTAGTAATGTGTGGAGTCCTTGACTCCTGATCCTTTTTCAGAATTGAAACTTGCCTATTACTTGGACTGTTGGTCACTGAATTCCGTTCAACTAACAGCCGAAAAAATGAAAATCTTCTCGCTTTTACATTTATACACGCTGCTTCTGCGGAGAAATTTCCCTGTTGCATGTTTGCATTTGTTTGCTCTCTGCACTAGCATTCATGGAATCCTCTCTGTTCGATGAGGTGCTGATGCTAGATGTCACTCCTCCCCCAAATTATAAGATGCAAAGATGTTTTGGCTTTTCTATGTACATTGCTTATACTATGTACCTAGACATAGTGTATATCTAAGTGTATTGTAAAAACTACGAATCTAGAAAAGGCAAAACGTATTGTAATTTTGAATGGAGTATTGTGTAGACAGAAATGAGATTTTTGAATGAACTATGTTATTTCTTATAATCGTTGATAACCCTCAGCTTTTGTGTTGCAGTTAAAATGTGCCGGGAAGAGTTGCATCTGCTTCAGGAACCGGGTTCACATGTTGGTGAGGTTGTGAAGGTGATGAGCAAGTCAAAGGTTCTAGTGAAGGTACATCTCTTCTCTTTCTTTGTTTTTTAAATTTGGCTTATGAACATCCCAGTCTTGTTTTGGCATAATGGAAGAAGCACAATATTTCATTCTTGGCTGTATGTGAAAAGTGTTCAAATACATTTCTAATCCAAAGTATGCTGTAAAAAAACAATGCACGCGAACAAGGATAGATTTTATGCAAATACTTGGTCTATGCAAATATCCAATTTGCTGTTCCTCTTCTCTCTGGTTTCTTTGTTTTTAGATTGTCCACAGTATGATCATTACCATAGCAGATGTATTTGTAATTTTGTATTAGTATGTATGTTTTGAATGGGACTGAGTTTCCATATATCCTACTGTATCTAACTGGTTATGGCAATCTCTCAGGTGCATCCAGAAGGCAAATATATTGTTGATGTTGATAAAAATATAGATATTGCAAAGCTCACACCTTCCACACGAGTTGCTCTTCGAAGCGGGAGCTATATGCTTCATGTTATTCTGCCCAGCAAAGTTGATCCATTGGTTAACCTTATGAAGGTTGAGAAAGTTCCTGATTCTACATATGATATGATTGGAGGCCTTGATCAGCAAATTAAAGAGATCAAAGAGGTGTGTAAAGAATATCTTACAGTACATTTTATTGTTTTTAACTTCTTTTAGCACTCGGGCTTGATAATTCAATCTTCAGGTAATCGAGCTTCCGATTAAGCATCCTGAGTTGTTTGAGAGTCTTGGCATTGCGCAACCAAAGGTTAGGGTTTTTTACCAGAGCCTTTATATATGTTTTTTTTTTGTATCAACCAAGTATTTTATTCTTTGGATAATACTATATTGATATTTATCCTGTTCATATTTCAGGGTGTCATTCTCTATGGCCCTCCAGGTACTGGAAAAACATTACTTGCTCGTGCAGTTGCTCATCACACAGACTGTACCTTCATTAGGGTGTCTGGTTCTGAGCTGGTTCAGAAGTACATTGGAGAGGGTTCCCGGATGGTTCGTGAACTTTTTGTGATGGCTAGGTACACATTCTCAGCTTGTTGCAGTCAAATCATCACTCATCACAATCCGTGTTACATCAATGCATGTATGCTTCAATGGGATTCTAAGATAAATTGTTGCGATAAATGCTGCATAGTTATAGTACAAGATGCTTATTTATCTCATTTTGTCTTGACAGGGAACATGCACCATCCATTATATTTATGGATGAAATAGACTCCATTGGATCAGCTAGGATGGAGTCGAGTGGCAGTGGTGATAGTGAGGTTCAGCGCACCATGCTTGAGCTTCTGAACCAACTTGATGGTTT
Source organism: Cymbopogon citratus (assembly GCA_031170775.1). NCBI lineage: Eukaryota > Viridiplantae > Streptophyta > Magnoliopsida > Poales > Poaceae > Cymbopogon > Cymbopogon citratus. The sequence goes on from DXKC01000612.1 coordinate 7,469, forward strand.
TGAAGCAACGAACAAGATAAAGGTTCTCATGGCAACAAACAGGATAGACATTTTGGATCAAGCCCTCCTGAGGCCTGGACGCATTGACAGGAAAATTGAATTTCCAAATCCAAGTGAAACTGTAAGTGATGCAGTACTTGGATTGCTAACAGTTTTTGAGCAATCAAGTTTCAATGCCCACATGGCTGCTGATTTTGACTAACCTATAATCTTCCGGTCTTTCAGTCCCGCTTTGATATTTTGAAGATTCATTCAAGAAGAATGAACTTGATGCGTGGCATTGATCTGAAGAAGATCGCTGCGAAGATGAATGGAGCCTCTGGAGCAGAGCTGAAGGTTTGTATGGTGATCCTATTTTACAAAGCATGCCTTACCAAGAGAAAAATTGCATTCAGAATGGAACAATACACAGTAAAAACATTAAACAACTTCTTTAAGCATCTGCAGGAATTCAGAAGCCTCAGGTTGTTGTCATGTTAGTCCATGTACTTAAAATTCCATCCACACATGATTTGGCCTGGGTAGCAAGGGTAAATGTAGCAGTTATCTGGATTCACCCTCATCATTTTAGCGCCTGCAATTAGCCATTTAGGGAGAACTTTAGTCAGATTTATCTGTGTCCTAGCATCAATTGCTCACCCTTTGTGCACTGAAAGTGTTGAAGGCGCAGATACTGTAACGGTGTACACTACTAACATTGATTCTACCTTGTGGTTTTGCAGGCTGTTTGCACAGAAGCAGGAATGTTTGCCCTTCGGGAGAGAAGGGTGCACGTCACCCAGGAGGATTTTGAAATGGCAGTGGCGAAGGTGATGAAGAAGGATACAGAGAAGAACATGTCTCTGCGGAAGCTCTGGAAGTGAGTGGCTCATGTGTCTGCGCCAGGCTTACACTGCCATGTTCAAACAGCTGGAGCGGGTGGCTGCTCGTTGTCGGATTTTCTGTGAGACTCTGGAAAAACATTCCTGGAGCTCGGAAGCTGAAACTTAACAATGTCGTTGCGTAGCAGCTTTATTAGAATGTTAAATTATTGGTTCATTGAATCATTAAAGAGGCTTGAGAAGGAGATCAGTTATGCTATGTGCTTCGCCGTCCTGTCGCTTTTTATAACCCAAAACTAAATGGTATGGAAAGGAAAATGATCAAAGGAGAGGAAGGAACTGATAATCTGACAGAGATACGTTCTCTTATTCAAACTCGCAAAGGTTACATTTCAGAACAGTGTAGATCCTTTTATAGGACTCGCAAACCACACTGAGGGACAACACTATTTATACAATTAAAGTAAAAGCTAAATTGGCCTCTTAACTACCGTCCTGCTGACTTCACTACTACAGCAGTAGGAACTGAACTCACTCCATCTTGGCCAACTTGAACTTGTCTTAGGACGGAGAACTCACCTAGACTTCCTCTTTCTTAGGATGGAACTCAGCTTTGAGATATCCTAGACATATTCCCTCTAATGGATGCAATACAAAGTTCGACAAGAAAAGGGTGAAGTGTTTTAAATGCGTGATGGGATTACACCGGTCCTCTTTTGTAGATAAATTCAAGCTTTGAGCAATGCTTTCCACATGTTCCCTTGCTCCACATGTTCCCTTGCTGGTTATAAAATTACATACAAATAAAGGCTAAAATTGAAAAGCCAAACTTGAATTCCCAAAACCAGCTGTCTTTCCAAAATCAACATTTTTTTTCATTTCCAATCCAAGGGAAATTATCTACTATATGGGTTGCTTGCACGGTCCAAACGAGTAAAGGACCCGTTTCCAAAAAGGGAGACGAGAGCCCTCATTAGGACAAAAAAAAGGACTATTAGTTCCATATATGTGAAGTCCCCTATAATTCTGGTCTATATGGCATTAGAGTGTACTCCCTCTATACCCATAAAGCTTGACGTTTTGAAAAAGGTCTGAGTCAAACATTATTAGGAATATAAATCATGAATAACTTTTAAGTTATTGAGTTTAGAAATATGAAAACCATATAAATAGATTTGTCTTCACAAATACTTTTATAAAAATATACATATTTTAGTTTTTTATAAATATTTTTATAGAAATAAGAAGTCAAAGTTGTACTTTGGAGACCGTGTCGCTGTCCTAAACGTCAAGCTTTATGGGTATGGAGGGAGTAACTGATATTATCTAATAAAGATCTATAAGAGCATAACAAGCATAATAAATTCAAACTTCTTAAATCTAGGATCCCCATACCTCCTAACTTTTTTTTTTTTTGCGATCCATACCTCCTAACTCTTTCTGCAGTTGAATTCACTCAGGACGTCTCCTCCTCTTAACTCTTTTTTTTCCATCCAATCGTCCTCTATCCCACTCTGCAGATAATGGAACAAGGGCCTTATTCTCATTACAAGTTTTTGCAACCCATGGTACCGTAACATTTTCGTTTGTACGTGGCAATTAGTATCTAATTATAGATTAATTAGACTTAAAAGATTCATCTTATAAATTAAAGACAAACTATGTAAATATTTAATTTATATTTAATTGTCCGTATATGAGATTAAAGATTGATGTGACGGAGAGAGTAAAAAAAATTGGAATTTGGAAAGAAAAGAACAAGGCGAAGGGCTACAAGTTCATAACCGATCGGACACGCACGGGACCCATCCCAACGACGGATATCCATATACGGGCCTCTATCTGGGCCCCCATTCGCGAGTCTCATTATCGTGGGCTGCCTCGGCTTGCGCCGACGCCCTTATATAATGCCCCGAACCCTAGAGGCCAGAGCCTCCTCGCCTCACTTCCCCTCCCCGCCGTCGTCTGCAGCAGAGACCGCGCCTCCACTTCTGGTTGCAAGGTATCGATTCTTCTCGGCTCATCCTCTCTCGCTCGATCGTCGAAGTAGTACTCTGCTGCCTCCCCGTGACTCTAGTGATTCGCTTCTGGTAGCTACCGTGCCTCCAACCACTTAGGGTTCTGCGGTTTTGTTTGCTTTCGTGACCTGATTCTTACGGGTAGTATCTTCTGGATCCGTTGAGTTGCATATCTACCGATTCTTACGGTAGTTCCTTCTGGATCTGACCCGATGAATAGCGTCCGTACGGACGACTTACTGATTGTGCTTGTCGTCGTGTTACCCGGTCTTCATGAAAGCCAGATCGAAGATTTAGAGGTGTAGAGCTGCTGTAGTTTCTGTTTTGCAGATCCTCTGCTCTGGATCTGTCTTGGTAGTTCATATGCAGTAATAGTTGCAATCTCGTCGCATGACCAGAATTTCTGATCTGGTTTATAAAGTTAATGTGTCCAATATTGAATTCGTCTTGCTCACAAAATTCTGTGCGCTCTCTTAATAGTGCTCTTTTCATATTTTCTAGGGCTGCTTATGTGGTATTATTTGCTCTGCTTTACTCATCCACTCCCCTTGCTGATGTGTACCAATTTTTTTAAGCTGATTACTGGGTTGCAACTTAACTAGAGTTTCTGATCCCATCTACAAAGTTGTTCTGTTAGTAGCTTTAGTATTGTGTGATGTTACTGATGTATACTAGTGTTTCTAATAATTGATTCTTCTGGTGTAACAGTTTAAGCCTCA
>DXKC01000614.1:0-18565 GCA_031170775.1 Cymbopogon citratus
GTGCATGCATGCCATGCGTTTCGCGTGCTGCCACAGGTTGCCCGGCAGGAGTTTTGCGAGCAACGAGCATGTCTGGCTGTGCAACGCGCACCTCGCCGGCACCAAAGCCTTCCCCCGCGCGCTCCTGGCCAAGGTATGCAATTGCACGTTTCTTAGTTCTGACGATGGTGATCTCTGTCAAGATCGACCGCTCTGTACTCTCCGTTCTCCGTGTCTTGTCTATTATTATTGCCTTTCGTGCATGTTTTGTTTTTCACTAATCGGTTGCGAATCTTCGTTGAATCATCGTGAACTACTACGTGCGTGGTACCTGCACGTGTGACCGGACCTGTTGCTGTTGGTGCACCTACGGTCAAGCAGAGTGCGTCCATTCAGTCAATCGTCTGCATCCCGCTTATGGGCGGCGTGCTTGAGCTGGGCACAACTGATACTGTATGTTCAGTTCTTAACTTCACTGGCCACAAAGATACCAGCTGCATTATCTGAAATAACAGCAATATTAGTATAACCAATCCAAATGGTATTGCCAGGTGTTGGAGGACCCAGAGTTGGTGAGCCGAGCAACCGGAGCTTTCTGGGAGCCACAGTGTCCGACATACTCGGAAGAGCAGCAAGAGCCAAGCAGCTCCAACCCGTCAGCAAACGAGGCCGCCGTAGACGACGTGGTTGTGTTCGAGGACCTCGGTCACAGTGTCATGGACATGGAGACGATGGCTGCCGCCGCCGGGGGACACGGCCGACAGGAGATAGCAGGACTAGGAGAAGCCGAGAGCCTGTCAAACGCAAGCCTGGAGCACATCACCAAGGAGATCGACGAGTTCTACAGCCTCTGCGAGGAAATGGACGTGCAGCCACTACCACTGGAGGATAGCTGGATCATGGTGGACGGGTCTAATTTCGAAGTCCCCTCTTCCCCGCAGCCGGCTGCGCCGGGGCCTAATACCTCAAGCGCACCAGCTGATGGCTCTCGCGCGACGAGTTTCATGGCGTGGACGAGGTCCTCGCAGTCGTGCTCTGATGAAGTGGCGGCGGTGCCGGTCGTCAAAGAGCCGCAGAAATTGCTGAAGAAAGTGGTGGCCGGCGGAGGAGCTTTGGGGAACTCCGGTGGTACTGGGACGACGGGAACAGCCCAGGAAAGTAGCATCAAGAACCACGTCATGTCAGAGCGAAAGCGCCGGGAGAAGCTCAACGAGATGTTCCTCATCCTCAAGTCATTGGTCCCGTCCATTCACAAGGTGACGATGAAAATGTCATTCATCAATTTAATTATCCTTCCTTGTTTATTTGAGAACGTTCTTCGTTTGTATCAAAACCTTTCTTGAAGACATTTTTTTGAATTTGGTAGGTGGACAAAGCATCGATCCTCGCCGAGACGATAGCCTACCTCAAGGAGCTTCAGCGAAGGGTACAAGAGCTGGAATCCAGTAGGGAACTTCCTTCGCGCCCATCTGAAACGACAAGGCCAAAAAGGCCCCGTGGCATTGGCAATGAGAGTGTCAGGAAGAAACTCTGCGACTCCAAGATGAAGATCCCAGAGTTCGGCGGTGACGTGGAGAAGGAGCACCCCAAGGACGGCACCAGCAATGTCACCGTCACCGTCTCGGACAAGGACGTGCTCCTGGAGGTGCAATGCCGGTGGGAGGAGCTCCTGATGACACGGGTGTTCGACGCCATCAAGGGCCTCCATTTGGACGTTCTCTCGGTTCAGGCTTCGGCACCGGATGGCTTTATGGGGCTTAAGATACGAGCTCAGGTTAATTAGCACTCATGTCGCTCACCCTTGACTTCTTGCTTGTTGGAGAGTTTGGTTTACTGATGCAGTTGTTTCTGTTCAATTTCTATGCAGTTTGCAGGCTCCGGTGCTGTCGTGCCCTGGATGATCAGCGACGCTCTTCGTAAAGCTATAGGGAATCGATGAAGGGAGAGCTGAAATAAGTTGGATATTGATATGGAAAGCTTCATGAATCGGAACAAAGTTGTATTTCTTGCGGTGAAGAGCCCAAAATCGTGCTATGCTGCACATTTTGCCAGGTATATTCGCAGGGTTCTGCAGTTCAGTTTTTGTCAAGACAAAAGAAGTTGAGACGAGAACATGTACCCACAGTGAAAACTTCCCTAGCGGTAGCGTCAGGTGTATTCAAATAACTAGCGGAGGTTTCTTTTATTTCTTCTGTAGAAAAGAATATAAATGTACGTTTTTATTATGATCTTCAGTGTTAAGAGGCTACAAACTAAATTCGGAATGTATATAATCAAAACTAAGCAGTACATTGTCCATTTCTTATAGTAAATTTAGTCAAATATAGTCACACAAGTTCATTCACTGCTCATCAAAAGACAGATCATGGCATCCCTCACCTACAACTACGACGGTTGCAAGTTCTTCAGCCTACACAGCTCTTGCATTGTAGGTGCATCCCAAAAGACCAACAGGTATCCCGTCAAAGATAGGGAATAAAATAGGTGACACATATATATACTGTACATATACAAGTTATGGGTGGGAATTTCTTCACTTCCATCTCTAATGACTAAAAGTTTTAGGCTAAAGGAATTCCAATGCATCACAAGCAAACCAAGAAGGAAATGCAAACTCAGGACTATCATCAGTCTTGATCTTGCACTGCTTGGCCTGTTTACAAAATGTAATGCAGTACTTAGGCTACATCAGATTATAAGTGCAACAATATACTGGTACGTCATGTTTGCACAAACATCATTCCTCGATCACAATTTCCATATCCATGTCAGATTCTCTACCCCTGCGACCGATAACTTCACCATTAGCAAGCCTCTGCAAGTCAACAATAGAGAGTTGGTCAAGCCATCTCACAACATGGTTTGCTGCTTGCAGCTCATAGGCTGGGTGTCGGCCTGCAACTGCCACACATCTCATCCCAGCGTTATGTGCAGATTCCGTCGTCAAGTTTGAGTTACCAAACACGACACAAACATCTGGCTCCAGACCAAGTTGCTCTGCTGCGACCTCAAATATCTCACCATCAGGTTTCCCTAGGCAGAAGTCCTCCAAAGCAATTATAGCATCAAAGTAGCCTTGCAGACCAACAGCTTTAATCCCTTCTTCAAGGATCTTCCTTGAGTGAGGACTTACAATTGCTATTGGAATGTCAAAATCCACAAGGGTGTTCAAGAAATCAAGCACACCTGGTCGCAGCTGGTAGCATCCGCCTCGGAGTGTTTGATATATTACCTTCTTGTGAGTTGCCAACCTTCGAATTTCTGCTGGATCTTCTGACCAACATAAGACTTCTGAAATAGCCTGGTCCGTTCTCATTCCCTCAATTTTCTTCAGCAATGCATCTGGAGGGAAAGACTTTCCCTCTTCAAGTGATAGAATATACCAAACCCGGGGCAACAAGTCCGGATCATCATCGTCCACAACAACTCCCTCCCACTCTAAGATCACACCAAAGCTGTTACCAGTCACTATTTCATCCTTTGGTTTTTTCTTCTTTGAGGTAGGTCTTTTAGGTACTTCTGGTGGTGCCAACAGCCAGCTAAGGTTCTCTGGAAGTCTATAAACCAACTTGTAAAGCTCATGTACCTGGGGGTTCCTTTTGATATCTGTGGCATGTGGCTTCAAACGTGCCCTCTTCACCGTCATAGCTTTACCCAAGGGATTTGTAATTGAATGCATGGTCAGTGCAAAATATGGGTTATTTGCCAGGCATTTTCTGTAAAACTTGAGAGAAGGCTGCATGGAGCTCCCAAATAAACTGTTAAAAGAGATCATTTCTCCCTGAATCCTATCTGAAACTTTTACTGAAGTTCCGAATTGTCCACAGAAAAGCAAGTTCACCTCACATGCAATTAATCAGTTAGATCCAGGGATAATGCAAATTGCACCTGCATTAGGAACCAAGCAAAAGGTGTTAAAACATTTTTTTTAAAAAAAAGAAAAGTAATGCACCAGCCAGAGGTGCACACAACCAATAATCTCTCTTTATATGTGCACACTAGGATTTGAGCCCTAGTGGGTGGAGCTATACTTCCACATCTTACAACTGCATCAATGGTGCATTCACAAAGTTATGACTTATAATAACATAATGCAAAGTACATAAATTCATTGCCTAGCACCAATATTGAGAGATAAACGCTCCATGCTAACAGCTTGTTTAGTTAGAGTGTTTACTTCAGTGAGAACTAAAATCTGTGAGCACTGAGCAGGCAAGTGCTTTGTGAGTTTTGTTTTCTTGTTGCACTCTTGTAAACTGGCAACCCCAATGATGGGTCAGGTCTTCAGCAGCACGCTTTCTGATAAAGCTGGGCTAAAAGCCTTTGATAAATTAAAAGAAAAATGAAATCTGCGAAAGGGGCGAGATTTCCTTTCTCCATTGAAGTGAGACTATGTATATGTATCCTCCTGCTCGCACCTCGCAGTGCATTTGGAATTTAGAAAGAACACATACAGAGCCTCACTTCTTGCAAGCATTTCTACAGATCGACCTTCATATGAACCCACTAAAAAACAACAACCTAACACTAACAGTAACTTTTCCTGTAGACATGCTTTCCGCATTTTAGGCGAACTTATTACAACGGGTGTCAGAATAAAAGGCAAGTTCAGCATAAGGGCTCGCCCTAATTAGCTCCTTGACGACTATTGGACAGCAAATGCGAAGCAATAAGGCGCAATCTTGCAGCGAAACTCCGCCATTTCCGAATTTTTTTTTTCAGGAACGACAGACAGCAAACAACAAATGAACAGCATAATGCTTCATCTTAGCCCAAGCAGTAGCTACTTCGCAAGAATCCGGAAACAGTAGAGGATTATACTGACCTGTTGAACTGGCGGAGGAGAAGTACAGGAGCAGCGGAAGGGAGGCGTCGGCAGAAGCTGGGAGTGGAGGAGGAGGCTCCGGCGCTTGGATTGGTTGGTGGCGATGAGCCCCATTCGGATAAACGAACGAAAACGAAGGGACACGGCCGGCCGCTCCCCATTGGTGGCTGCTGCGGCAGCTCGGTGACAATGCCAAGTGGGACAGGAGGAGTTGGGACCCAGCTGTTGGAGAGAGTGGCTGTGCGGCGCGGCGGCGGCGAGAGGACGGTGATGTTGGACAGCGCGCCTTATGGGCCGCGGCGCTGTCTCTCCACTTCCTTCGGCGGCATGATCGCTCTGTCCGTCCACCGGCCCATAAAAATGAGGCAGCCATTGGGAGTAGTTTGTGGCTTTAATTATAAAAAAAAATAATTAGAAGTTTAAAACACACCCGTCGGCTGCTCGGGTCAAATAATCTACTATTCTAGTAGGAATAAACTCCACTTATCTATTTTTCTACTATCTCCTTGAGCCACCTCATCCAATTTCAGTTGCCAAATTCCTCTGCCTCCATGCGCACAATGTCCTCCACTCGCAGAAGTAAAATGCATTTTCAGTTATCTGAAACCTGCTGCTCAAGTGCCACCCGCTGCCCTTCCCCGACCGTCCGCCTCCATCCCACCTCCACAGTCCACCCAGTTCTCCAACGCAGTCTTGCCAACCGTCCGCTTCCACCTCCACCTCGGCCGAACCATCACATTTTTTTGTTTAAATACCTTTGGTTACCTCTGCTTGCCCATCCACTGCAAGGACGGGAGAGAGGATACCTCCGCTGCATCGACATCGGCTGGGGCCGCCTCAGTGCTGGCCCTCCTCGCCTCTGCGCCGGTCGCTTCATCTGGCTGCTCTGCATCCGCGCCGATTGCTCCGCGTCTGCATCGGTTGCTGTGCTGTCTTGCAATCACGTATGAAGGGAGGGGCGAGCAGCCCGCCGCGCATCGCTGGGACAAGCCGTGGTTGAGTCCTCCTCCGCCATCCCCCGCGCCATGGACACACAAGGTAAGAAGCTGCGCCTCTCACCTCGCACGGTGGCGCAAGAAACAATCCGGGAGGAGGGAGGGGGAGCACCAGAGGGCGGGCGTAGCGCGGAGCTCGCCAACCTGCTGGATCGAGGAAGGCGCCGTGCGTAACGAACGGAAGATTCGCTGGAACAGAGCAAAATCGGACGGAGAAAGGAGCCTCGCATGGCGGAGATTGTGTGGGTGGACAGGAATAGCGGAGATTGTGCGGGTGGACAGCAGGAAGATAAGAAGTTATGTTTTTTTTACATACAAAAATGGGGCCCACGGCCTAACCTGTCTTGGGACAAATAGTAACCAAACATGGGTGAAGAAAAAAAAAATCAGCAATCCATTCCCTATTCCATACCGCACGACACGAGTATCCAAACGCCACCTGATATATACAGGGACCATTTGTGACAGATTAAATTATACAAAATCAAGCATTTGAGATGGAGATTGATTGTTCTTTTGCTTTGTCTACTAAAACCACCTGTACTTTGAAGCTCACAAATTATAGGTATGCCTTCTCTTAATTTCTGATTAATAACATTCTAATATATTTATATTTCTTCTTCATACCCGCGGCAACGCGCGGGGAATCCTCCTAGTATAAGAAAAGAAAAGACTCTCCATAAAAAATAAAGGGTTTGGTTTTTTGGGAAGTGAAATATGCAATTATTTTGAGACGGGGGAGTAGTTTGTTCAGATGATATGTTAGGATTTTATTAAGGGGATTTATAAAATCCCCGTATTACCAAACAAAATGGAGATCTTATTAACGCCAAACGACATTGAGATCTTATTTTGACATGGAGAAGTATCCTGGAGTACAACAGGAATATTGTATTTCTCTTGCCTTGTATTTATAGTTCTAGGATTTGAATTTTATCCTAAGATAAGTACTTAAATGGAGATCCAAGTGCAATAGGTTTTTTTTTTACACAAAGTGCAATAGGTTAGTTAGAAGGTTCTCCAAAGTGGAACAACATAAATAATCAACTTTAGAAAAGAAAGAAATTTAAAGCATTATGTTATTAGAACATTCACAATGCGGACTCTGTCATAGAATCTAAGCCTAATTATTAGCCTCCTCTTAATGATCCTTTACTAATGTGATGATATATTTATTGAAGTGGGATAAAGAAAACAAGACTCCAAGTGGCCTTGTCTATTTCTCTTCCAAATTCCAAGTTTTACACTTTCTTTCCCTCACATCAATATAGGGACACATGCAGAGATCAGTAAATGTAGGTAAAAAAATAACTAATTACACAATTTGTTTCTAAATCACAAGACGAATCTTTTGAGGCTAATTAATCTATAATTGGACACTAATTGTTAAATACAAACAAAAGTGCTACAGTATCAGAATTGAAAAAAAATGCAATCTAAACAAGACCGATATCTTTGAGGTAGTAAAAGAATTAGACTTTACCGGAGAGTATGCATGGTGAATGTTCTTAACACTTTAATAAATTATTATATTTTTCTCTAGTATATAGGGGTAGCAGCATCATTTTCTATTTATTCTATTGCAAACCTAGATCTATTATTTTAGACAGAGGGAGTACTGAGTCGGGAGTCCTAGTCTCCTAGATCTAGCTATAGAGTCATCTCGCCTCCAATCCAACCCCCTCTTTCCCTCTACGCAGCCGCGATGCACCCTCCGGTCACCGCACCGACCCATCCGCTTCCGCCCTTGGAGTCGACGACGACCACCAGACAGCAGCAGCAGCCGCCGCCGGCGCCGCCACAAGCTCCTCCTCCTTCCGGCGCCGAGTCCGAGGTGCCGCCAAAGAAGCGGAAGCTGGAGGAGGTGGGGTTTCAGCGCTCGCCGTACTACACGATCAGAGAGACCGTCGCAAATCTCCGCGGCCGCTTCCTTCAGGTCCCCGCTCACCCTAACACCCTCGACCTCCATTCATCAACAGCAGCAGCAGTAGCCGCAGCCGCTAGCTAGATAGCTAACTAGCACGATCACTATATTCTTAATTCACCATTCATTTAGGAATGTTTTTGCTTGCCATGTTTCAGGTTAGAGCACTGGAGATTGTATTGTGATTGTGAGTGAAATTGTGGAATATTTTGTCGACGCTTGGACTGAAATGTTTGTGAAGTGGTTCATAGTTCATACTTCAATTCATACTCTGCCTTAGGCGGGTGCCCTTTGTGGTTGAAATTTAACGGTCTGATGCGGACAAGTACATACTGATACAGAATGGAAATCGAAGTTCCTGGGATGTATGTGATCTTAAGTGATCAGGTTAGCCCACCACGTTTGTGTGCAGTACATGTTCCTAATTCAACATACAGGAATATTTTTGGCTGCCATATTTGTCTACAGAGCTGTGCTTCTGAATGGAGTCCTGGAAGTTTCTATTGACGCTTGAACAGAAAACAGAGTGCTGACTGCTGAGTTTCATAGTTCATAATAGTGTTTAGGCTAGCTGGTGTTTTCTTGCAAGTGGAAGTTAATGGTATGATATGGACAAGTACATACAAAACAAAATCTAAATAAGAGTTCAAGGGAGGTGGTGTAGGTCTAAGCAGTCAGGTTGACTAGCTCTGTCTGTGTGTCTTTCAATGTCAATATGTGGTATTGCAATACATATGTTTTTGGGAAATATGTCTCTGGTGTCTTTTCTTTTTATTATGTTATTGGTTACCGTTAAAACTTTAATCAGTTATTAATTTGTTTGCATTTGTTGTCATGAAGGTTTGCCAAGGAACTGATTCAGAAAAGAAAGATGCTGCTGTTGAGATCTTGAATGGTAAGTGACTGGTCCATCGTGTTGGAGCAATGTGTAATTTTCTAATATATTTCGGTAATCATGATCTGCACTAGAAATAGTGTTATGGCAGTGGATTTTTGAACCTATCCAGTTTCTGGGTACCATTTTATAGAAAACTATATTGCTCCTGTGGGTTGTAACATAAGTAAAGTATGACAGAGGCGCTGTGTTATTATCATTCAAATATTGAATCCTCAGCATAGTTAACCCATCTATGACTATTAGTGTATTTCATTTCTTGATCTGTTAAAAAGCATTTGACCTGAGTCCTGCCTCTCTTAAGTTATGGTTCTGCGTTTTCTGTACACATGTAAAATACTTCTTTGATTATGTTCTCTACTGAGAAGCAGCTTTTATTGAAAACAAGCTGGCCACTATGTTCTGTAGCCTATTCGAAATGCAAAAGAAATAATAGAACTGTGCATCTATCAGTTATTATGAAATACCATGATCAACAGCTTTCTTTCAAAATGCATCTATTCTATTTTGTTAATTATTTTTGCATTTGGATCACCCTTTGTTTTGTGGTCTGTAAATACTACCTGAGCACGAGCACGTGGGCCTTATATTTGAATGATTTTACAATTTTTTATATATAATGGCTTCTTTATCATGCGTTTGCATAAAAGATTATTTGGATAACTAAATCTTACTTATCTGTTTCTCTGTTCTTCTTTTGTATTACAGAGATGAAAGATGTGATAAAATTATCCAAAAGAACACGGCTTGAACTGTCTGCTTCTGCTGAACCTGTGAAACCGTTTGACAAACATGCAGCTAGAGCTCCTGAGGATAAGCGTGCTGAGAAAGTTCTGTCGGAAGAGAAGAGTCTGGCTGGAAATTTTGTGCACAGTACAGGTGGTGTACCATTGAAGCCTGATTACTCAGACACCGCAGCACATGGGTTACCGGTGAAGACTGAAAAGCAGGCCGGACCAAGTAAGATAACAGGTAACACAAAGCAACAGGGTGGACTCCCTCAAGGTTCTTATGTCATCGGTGGATCTCCCATTGGCTGGAATTTCCTTATGTGGCCTGGAAGCAAAGCAGTCTACTACGGTTTGACTAAAGCAGAGTGGTTGGCTCGTCAATCTGCAAAATGAAGTTCCATCCTGCTGTCCCAGTGATCTAACAGCTACATGGATCGATCTTTAGAAGATAACATAGTGTTCCCTAATCCCTAGTTGTTGTGATATAAGTAGAACCAAATAGTACATGACACACCAGGAAGATAATCTCTTTGACACCAGACACCAGAGCATGGTAACATGGGGCACTGAGGTATATTGGGAGAGCGTAACTTGGTAAGGCCCTGAGGTATTTTAGGATACCCAGTCTTTTAGAATGGATTTTGTTGCACAGTAGGGGTAATGAGCAGTAGATATACAGAGAATTTTGGTACTGTAAACTGGATGAGCCAAGCGTACATGTTTTGTTTTCTTGTTCAGAAGTGGATACTAGGAAGAACTTCAGCACATGACAGCGCATTAGCGCTGATGCACAGTTAAACGACTGGTGGATTTGCTGACTCCCTGTTCTATGTGATTTTGTTCCCTTAATTCTGTGCTTGCCTTGCCTTACCTGTGGTCCTGTGGGCAGTACAGAGAATGCTTGTTTGCGCAGGTACTGTTCAAGCGCAGCAATGCTACTGGCATTCGCTTGGCCTTCTACCTTGCTTGTGAAAACAGGAGCATCTGTTCAGAATCTGCACGGTCTGATTGCCTGGACGCTTGTGTTGTACAGTACTTCTATCTTGGGCCTTTTAGTTCCTCAAATTCATCCCTAAATTTACTACGTAAAAAGTAGATTTTCCATCACATCAAAATACCGGCAAATGCATAGAGTACTAAATATAGATGAAATCAAAAAATAATTGCACAGTTTTATTGTACTTTGCGAGACGAACATTTTAAGCCTAGTTAGTCAAAGTTTAGACATTTTTTACCAAATACAAACAAAATGCTACAGGAATTCTGAAACAGTGTTTCTAACGCCAATTCTGCAATCTAAACAAGGCCTTGTATGTAGTGATTGAAAGGCACTCTCCTAGTGTACGTACAGTAATGATGATGACGATGATGGCTTGTTTAGTTCTTCTAATTCCTCTCCAAATTTCACTATGCAAAAAGAAGATTTTCCATCACATCAAAATGTCGGCGCATACACGGAGTACTAAATATAGGCCTTGTTCTCTTCCAAGGAAAGTTAGAAAGTAGAATTCCGAACTCCTGAAGCACTTTCGTTTGTATTTGACAAATATTGCCCAATCATGGACTAACTAGGCTCAAAAGATTCATCTCGTGATTTAGAACCAAACTATGTAATTAGTTACTTTTTTTATCTATATTTAATGCTTCATGCATGCGGCTAAAGATTGATGTGATGGTGATGTGATGGGAATTTCACTTTCAAACTGGGGAAGAGAACAAGGCCATAGATGAAATCAAAATCTAATTGTACAGTTTTGTAATGCTTTGCGAGACGAATATTTTGAGTCTAGTTAGTCAAAATTTGAATAATTTTTATAAAATACAAACGAAATATTACAGAAATTCTGATACAGTAAATTTGACACCAATTCTTCAAACTAAACCAGGCCGACGATGAATGTACTCATCACTGTCCCTGTTCTCGTCATAGGGGACCAAGGCCGATGATGAATGTACTCATCACTGTCCCTGTTCTCGTCATAGGGGACCAAGGCCTTCGTCTTCCATTCTTCTCGGACCGTGCTCGTTGACGGCAGCAACGCTTTTTGGGCAAGGAAACCGGAAACGGGCCTGCAGCGCCCGAGCTCGCGATTGGGCCCTGGCTGCACCTGCCAAAACAAGAAAAAGCCTAGGAGGCCTAGCCCATGCGCCAAAGCTCCATGCGGAGGTTCCAGAGACATCTTCTGAGGCAAGCCAAAGGCGACGACGTCAGGCAGGCTTCTCATCTCACCCGGCGCAAGCGACGAAACGCGCCTATTTAACTGTGCGCCCGCCTCAACCCCGGCCTCCTCCCCGACCCCGACCCCCATTTCCACCCAACGAGAGCCAAAAGCCTCGCGCCCCACGCCGCCCGCGACCCCCGCCCGCCGTTTCCCGCAGCGACCAAGCCGCGGGCTCTGATCGCCTCCGCCTCACGCCTCCCCGGCCGCGGGCGTAGCCGCCGCCTCGACCGCAGCAGGCCCGGCCCGGCCCCTCTCGGCGTCTTCTGATCCAGCCGCGTCGCGCGACAGCTCGCCGTCCGAGTCCGATCCCCACCGCCGCCGCCGCCGCGGCGGAACGAGAGGCGTCTCCGGTCCCCCGAGGTGAGTCTCCCCCAAACCGGTGGCGCGATTCCCCCTTCCCGGTTTCTATGGTTGCTTTGCCGTGGCGGGGTCCCAGATTCGCGCCGTGTTCTCCGTCCGAACCCTAGATTCGTCATTCCCTGCGTCGCGTCTCGGGCGGAATTTGAGCGATTAGGTGCATATTCCGTGATTTAAGCACCTTCGCCGAGGAATTTTAGGGTCAATCGATGCTGGTTCGGTGTGTTTTTGGTCCCAATTGGATTGCTTGGCTGGTTGAAAGTGAGCATTGTCTGAACAATTCGTGGCGACCTTTTGTGAACTTATGCAAGTTTCCTTGCTCTGATTCAGGGGATTCGGGGAATTTGAGACTGATACGACGGGATCCTGGTGATAATGCGGGGCTACGAGTACGAGACCAATGTAAGCTCTACTTTGTGCACCTCATTCCGTTTAATTTCCGCCTAGTATGACCATTAAAGCTTTTAAAGGCTACAAATAAAAGCATAAATGTGTAAAGAACTGAGATAGACAGAGGATTTTGGTAACTTCTTTTATTTGCTCAAATGTAGAAAAATAATTGTGATGAAACAAAGAGGGAGCTGTAGTTTTGACAACCGTGAAAAAAAGCAGTGCAATGTTTTTGGTCTTCTAACTATGACAATTATTGTGCAGGGTTACCACCGGCAAGTGGAAGATGAGTACGGAGATGAGTACTATGATCAAGATGAGTATGAGGAGGAAGGTTCGGGTGCTGGGGATGAGTATGTTGAGGAGGAAGAGCCTACAGAGGGACAAAAGGAGATCCTTGAATTGAGAGAACGATTAAAAGAGCAGATTAGGCGAAAGGCTAAGGCTGCTGCTGCCTCCACAGCTGGCCGCCCGTCTTCTTCACAAATACCTCAAGCTAGGGACAAGTATGTTTGATACTGATTCTCAGCAGCATTCTCTTCTCTTTCTAAATTGGTATCTCTTTGAGCTCAGGACATTGAGAACAATAAGACTTTATGGTAGACTACTTCCCTTTAGAAATGTCTCCTTTTCATAGCCTATTGATCATTATTCACTTGCGAAATGAATGCTGCTGGAAGATTTATTTTTCACCATTATATTTGTTTGTTTTTCGGTGCGGTTGTGATGTTGGTAAACCAATTTTCTTTAACATGAAGACCAATCAGTATTTGATGAACAACGAAACTTTTCTTTTCTTCTGCTTCCCAACAAAATTGTCTAGCAGCACTTCTACACATTCTGCACTTGATATTTCTTCTGCATTTCATACCTTACTGTTGTTATAGAGTGTTCTTCATTGTGTTTGACTTTTTTTTCTGCTAGATTTGGCTCTTTCTTTGGTCCATCCAAGCCGGTGATTTCTCGCCGAGTGATTGAAGAAAGAAAATCACTGAAAGAACTGCATAGCACAATTGCAAGGGAGCCAAGGCCTTCAGGAGTACATGTAATACTACGCCAGTATGCTAATTTTGATTAGCACTGAACCACCATTGAATAATAATCATATTCTGTTTTTCTTTACCAGAAGGATATTCCATCATCCTCTAAAGTGCAAAGTAAAGTAAATGGACATCAGCATAAACAGAAGATGGTTAATCAGGTATAAATAATTTATATTCACTGCATTCTTTTGCAAGTTCAGTACAGTGGACCTAAAATAATGTATTCACAACATAGCAGTTGCAATTTGCAGGTAAAGAGGAAGGTTGAGGCACTTAAGGATAACCGGGACTATTCATTTCTTCTCTCGGATGATGCTGACCTTTCACCCTCTCCAAAGGAGAAACCTGCTGCTAGATCTTCCTTGACTCAAAGGGCTGGTGAGTTGGAACTCTTAACTTTATTAGACAAGGTCTTTCCTGTGTCTTCAAATGTGAATTGCTGACTGTTTATTTCTGGACAATGAAGATCGCGAGGTGATGCAATCAACAGTAAAGAACAAGGCACCAACAAGTCAACCTGCACGCTTGTCAAATGGATATGGGTCTAAGAACACAATGTCAACTCAAAGGCATGCCGAAGGTAGGGTAGATTCCATGAGAAAGGAGGCTTTGTTGAATAGAGAAAGGGCTGTTTCTCGTGACAATGAGAGGACACATAATATTGCAAGAAATGGATCCAACCAGGCAAGCACTAGCAAAACCACAACCCAAAAGCTTCCAAGCAGGGGTCCTATTGCTAATAAGCAACCTTCCAGGGATTTGAATGATGCAACTCTGCGGAAGAGCAGTGTAGCCTCGAAGCACCATCTCTCAGAGATTGACAGACCAAAATCCTCGCAAAGTCAGAGGATGCAGTCAGCTGGTCAGAGACCACAGCATTCTTCTCAAGGTCAGAGGCCACATCAATCCATGCAGCAGAGGCCGCAGCAGTCATTACAGAGTCGGAGGCCACAGCAAATGACACAGGGTCAGAAGCCACAACAGTCTTTGCCGAGTCAAAGGGCTCAACAGGCCTTGCAGAATCAAAGACCACAGCAGTCCTCACATATTCAGAAATCGCAATCGTCACAAACACACAGACCACAGTCACTAAGTAACAGGTCCCAGCCGTCACAAGGACAAAGGCCTCTTTCTTCGAAGGGTCAATATTCGGAGCAAAGAAGAGTACAGGCAAATGATAGAGTCAAACAAGCTGAAAGGCAGATTCGGCCCCCCTCAAAATCCATGGTAAATACTTATGAGAAAATACCACCTTTCTGCTGTCTACCATTTTGCCTGAAGTTATTTGCCACACATATATCATATATCCAGTATATGGGTTAAATTCGTTTGGCTAGGGTTGCTGATTATTCATTTTTTTTCCATTTTTGTCTCTTTATTTGTGCTTGTAGCCATCTCGGCCAGTCTCTTCCAACGGAATTCGTGATGATCATGCAAAGAGAAAGCAAGTGGCAAAAAGAAGATTTGATGAAGATGAAGATGAGGAAGACCCCTTGGCAATGATCAGAAATATGTTCGGGTATTATCTATAACCCTGCTCAATCTTTTCTGTTTGGGTCAGTGGTTGTGAGCATCAGCTGTCAACCTCTATATAAGTTAGCATGTTTTACTAACATGGTTTTCAAGCTGAGCAAACCAAGCATTGCTTGATTGCAGCGGCTGTTCGAAGATGTTGCTTATGGATATTTGGATTCTAATTTTGGCTTCCTTTGCAGGTATGATCCTAGTAGATATGCAGGCAGAGATGAGGATGACAGTGACATGGAAGCCGATTTTGCTACTATCGAAATGGAAGAGAAAAGAAGGTATTGATTCTCTTATTTTATCCATTATGGTATCATACAGATTGAAATAAAAGCTTACATATAATATGTGTATGCTTTATATTCAAGATATTGCACTTCCTGCACAGATGATCAAGATAAATTTTAATGTCATAATGATGAGACATTTGATCTTTTCATACTCTACCATACCATTCAGTTTCTGTGCTATGTTTATTCATGGTTCAGAAACTGGCAGTGCACGATGGATGCATGTGGATACTTAGCATTCTGGGTTGTCCTGTCTGGATGCCCTCAATTTTGTATCTGATTCTCATTTGATATTGGCTCCTTTCAGCGCGAGGATTGCAAGGCAGGAGGATGAAGAGCAACTTCGCTTGATTGAGGAAGAAGAGAGACGTGAGCAGGAGAGGAAGAGGCGAAAGATGGCAAGAGGCCGATAGTGCAATACACTTCATATTTGTATGTTATATAACTGCACAGGCCTGATTGCCTGAGGACAAGGCCCATGGTCGATCAGACTGGACTTCTCTTGCAATCTTGTTGCCCTTGATCGTTGCAGACAACACCAACAGCAAACGTTACCACATTGATTATCTGGAGGCAAATCAAGGAGAACTGCAGGTGAGCAGCGCTGGGAACGTGTAACAGCGGAATGTTAGTCGTAGTGGTTTAGTTCTCGAAGCTGACATGGACCATATTTAAGCTCTCGTCAGATTGTTTGGATAGCAAAAGGTTCTCAACGTTGCAGCACCTCATCAGATTGTTTCTTCTGAATTCTAATTATATACTGATTCTTTCAGTTAAGCCTATATAAGGATTGCCTAATCCAAGTTTGTTTGGGTGTAGTAATGTTGTAATAAACGGTGTTAGAATTTTTGGATGTAATTTTGACCTTTGTCAGGGGTAACTGAACAGCAGATGCGCCTCGTGTGTTCCTTCCTGTCTAGTCGGGAGCCAATTTGATGTTTCGAGCTTTTCCCTGGTGGAAATGTGACTCGGATATGGATACAGGGGACATTGGCCATATTTTCCCAAGCAGGCAGCCTGAATCCGGTTCATGCTAGAGTTTTTGTACGTCTCCAATAAGGTTGGCCGAGGATAGGAAACTCAAGTACAAGGTTCATGGTTTCGAGGCCTAAAAAGGACTCCGACGAATCAACGCTACCAGGTAACAGCGACAACCTAAAACCTGACGGGTCACGACTCACAAGTCGCCGACATGGCAGAAGGAGAGGAGAGACCGATCGTAGGAGGGGAAGACGACGAGAATGGCAAGTACCCGATCGGGTTCCGCTTCAAGCCGACGACCGAGGAGCTTGTGGAGTTCTACCTCCTCCCCAAACTCTTGGGCGAACCGACCGTGCCAAACGAATTCGTCATCGATGCGCCCGCGTACGAGTGTGAACCCGATATATTGACTGGTAAAGCTTGCATGCTGATGCCACGACCTGACCCTAAATTTCTGTTCCCCGTTTCCTTTATTCGGTACTCTAATTGGGTACAGGTCTATATCTACTTATACTTTCACTTTGAAACAAGGGCCTTGTTTTCTTTCTATGAAATTGAAATTCTCCATCACATCACCATCACATCAATCTTTAGCCGCATGTATGGAGCATTAAATATAGATAAAAAAGGTAACTAATTACACAGTTTGGTTCTAAATCATGAGACGAATCTTTTGAGTCTAGTTAATCCATAATTGGATAATATTTGTCAAATACAAACGAAAGTGCTACAGAAGTTCGGAATTCAACTTTCTGATTTCAAAGCCCCAAGAAAACAAGGCCAAGAAAAAAAAAACTCTTCTACACTGCGTATATATACGTATATGGTACTCCTATATGATGATTTGATACCTGATCACACGGCGCGTGTGCATATTTTTTGTACACAGAAAAATACAAGGAGAGCGGCGTGGACGACGGCACCTGGTACTTCCTGTCGCCGAGGTACCGCAGGTATGAGGGAGGGGGCAGGCCGGCGCGGCGCACGGACGACGACCGCGGCCGGTGGAAGCCGTCGACGGGCCAGTCGTCGAAACCACCGGAGGTGGAGGCGGAGGACGCCTCGACGAGCCGTCGACGACGGGCTGCGTTCAGCGAGAACACCCTCGCCTACTACGTGGGCCCCACCAAGGGCGAGACCAAGACCAAGTGGCTGATGCAAGAGCTCGTCGTCCCCGAGACGCCCGGCAATGGCTTCCACTTCCACGGCAACATCACCGCCGCCGCCGCCACCGACGACGACGAGACCCCCGACGACAATCACGACATGCTCGTCAGTTCTCGCCCGGCGAGACGCTCAAATTCAATGGTCTCTTTCTGCTGTTTTGGAATGTCTTCGTTCTCTAACACCAATTCATCATTGGTAGTACACACTGTTGCTGTCTGACACCCTGACTTGGACTGTAACTTTGCATGCAGTTGAACAGATACGTCGTGTGCAGGATCTACAAGAGCCCGTTGAGGAAGTGGAAGAAGGAGATCGAGGAGGAGGCGGCGGCGGCGGAGGTGCCAACTTCGTCGCAGTCATCCCGGCCGGCGCCGGACTGCGTTGGAGAGGCAGCGGCGCGGGCATCGTCCAGCAGGCAGCAGCGGCCGGCCAAAAGGCCCGCGGTGGAGCGGCCGGCGACGAGCGGGCACACCGGCGGGCCGAACAAGGAGGTTTCCGTTTCCCAGACGACCTTGTTCGCGGGCGGCGGACGTTCAGCGGCCCCGACGCGTGGCAATGGCGGCGGTAGTAGCGTGCGCATGCCGGTCGGAGCCGGAGCAGGAGCGGCAGGGCGCCACGGGCCAGCAGGGATCTCCGCGCTAATGCATTGGCCGCCGGTGTATAACAGCATGCAGGGACCAGTGCAAGTGCAGCAGAGACCGTTAGAGTATGGCTGCGGCAACCGAGCGGCGGGGATGGCGAACGCGAACGGCCAGGCGGCGCCAGGGCAGGGGCCGCCGGTGTTGAGGCTACGCCCCACGCACCGGGCCACTGCAACCGCCACCAACACTCAAGTTCCTACAATGATGCGTCCGCCGCTCGTAGCTGCCGGCCAGCCAGCAGCTCGGCTGCCCTCTCCACGGCAGCAGCAGCAGCAGCATCCGCCGCCGCCGCCGGAGACGGAGGAGGCGTGCCGGAATCGAGTGTATGCGAGACTGATAGCTGAAATGAAATTACAGAAAGCGCAGCAGGACAGCGCGGCTCGCGCAGGGCAGCAACAGATCAGCCAGACGGCGTCCGCGCCGCCAGCACCCTTCCACGGCGAGGGTGGCGATCGCCATGTGGGAGCCGAAGCCATGGTCTCTCCCGCTCAGTTTCCGGCGCCTCACAGTGGGTATC
The DNA here is from genome assembly GCA_031170775.1 of Cymbopogon citratus. Lineage (NCBI taxonomy): Eukaryota > Viridiplantae > Streptophyta > Magnoliopsida > Poales > Poaceae > Cymbopogon > Cymbopogon citratus. Next base: position 18,482 of record DXKC01000614.1, read on the forward strand.
CTTGCAGCAGCAGCAATCTAGCTCAGCGAACCCAGCGGCAGCAATCTAGCGCAGTGGCACCAACGCCGACAGCGGCGGTGGAAA
>DXKC01000617.1:0-25084 GCA_031170775.1 Cymbopogon citratus
ATTTATTTGCAAACGACTTGTATATGGCACAACCACCAACCGCTCGAGGTGCAGCATGGTACTCAGCCATCGGATGAACACGAAGGGCATGTCAGCAGTCAGGGCATAAACGGTTGACTCATAGCAGAGAAGGAAAAAGAATTAGGGATGATGCTCACATGGAACTTGTCATGAATTCCTTATATTATGCTAGGAGTGGCTCACTACTGGAAACTAGAATTTTTCCGTGTGTGCGAAAACCCACAGAAAAATACGGATACCGACAGAAAAATATTTTTCTGACGGTGTACCCACAGAAAAATACCTATAGGAACACACAGAAATAGCATGACAGAAAAATACAATTTTTCTATGGGTTCACCGTCAGAAAAATATTTTTCCGTGAGTCACACACGCACAGAAAAATTACATTAGCCAGATTAAATATAATTTTTCTGTGGGGGTATCCACACAGAAAAAAGAAAAAAATGCACCGAAAAAAATAGTCAAAAGCACAAAAAAATTATTTTGAAACAGTAGCAATATAGCATGTTAAAACATATAGTCCATACAACAATTTTTGTGCATGGCCTTAATACAAAGTCAATAGTCCATGAATTGAGTCGACACTTATGTGAAAAATGTAATCAATGTACAGATATCTGGTCATCTGTTCGACATGGATATACTACAATGAATTCACAAATATGGATATGGAAAAAGGAACCAAACTATTTTATCTTGTTCAACAGCTTCACCATGCACTCCACCGCTGCCTGTTAAGAAAAAATGATTTTTTAGACAATAAAAAAAACACTAGTATTGTAAGAATGGTAAAATGAAATCATGGCGACAAAGCACATATAAGCTTGTGCCTTACAGGATGGACAAAAAAACTATAACTCAGTGTTAAATTGTATAGGTCACTACCATGCAACAAAGGGCATCGACAACTAACAATCTGATAATGAATATATTTTAGCCACACAGCTGAAATTGATTACATTGACACAACGAAAGGACACAGCTGAACCAAATCGGTATGAGGAAAACATTCTTCAATGTTTCAAAGGTGATATACCTAGCATACATCTAGGATCAAGTGATAGCGAAAAAAGCTGCATTTTCATCTAATAATTCATGGAGACGCTCACAGAATGACATAAAACAACTTTGAGCAAAGCATTATTGGATTTGCAAGGCAGTGACACTACCTCTGTAAATGCTGCTTTGTTCTCCCTGTTGTCCATGCAGTTTTCAGACATGAAACTAGCAAAAAAAGATAGGAAATTGTTAGCATTTTCTTCCTACACTGCTTGTCAGGTAGCATGTAACAATCTCTAATTAGTAGATCACAATTACAGCATGGTACAAATTATTTTGAACTGCCGGGAAAATCACATATAAAATAAGTTTATGTACATGTGACCTAAATGATTCTATATTCTTTTTGTCCATGAAGTCACCTTCTTGGTTGAGTTAAAAGGCATATTTGCTACTGTACAGTGGATTGCTTATTGTAGCTTAGATTGAATATGGAGCAAGAAACAACGGGAGGGATGCTGGTGCTGAAATTTCTACCATGCATCCTATTATCTGAAAATGATTGGAACTGTGGATCTAAAATTTCAACTGTATTATACTATTATAAACTAGTAAGATCGATCAGATGGGATGCAAATAGTCAAATAGCTTCAGTTAAGATCGATCAGATCTGGATGCAAATAGTCTAATAGCTTAGTAATTAGATCAGATCGTGATGCAAATAGCCTAATAGATTCAATTAGGGTTTCAGTTCTGGATTTTGCACAATAGCAAAGAAAGAGAAGGGGCGGGCATACCTGGTGAGTGCTCGCCGCGCGCAGGGTCGGGGGTGCTAGAGGGCCGCGTGCCCTAGGTGCGCCGCCGATCTCCACCTCCAGAGCACCGCCGTTGCCCTGTTCCTCGCCAGCACGCCACCACGGAGCATCGGACGGCCGCGGGCGGTGCGGGCAGCAGCTCCAGCAGCGCCGCCGCTCCTCCTCAACCCTTCCTCCGGCACCTCATGCCTAAGGATCGGCGTCGCTTGGGTCTAGGTCGCGCCGTGGGAGCCGTCGCTGCCATCCGTCGTTTCGCTCCCTCTCCCTGGGTGCGTGGTCGACCGAGAGCGATGTGAGAGGGCGGCGGCTGAGACAGAGAGAGAGGTGGGGTGGAGTTGTTGTTGTAAACTCTAAGTCTGTAATATATAGGAGACCGCCGGTTGGGCCTCACTTGGGCCTATTGGGCCTCGACTGGAATTAACGTGCCACTTATAAGGCCCGATACTGAAGGGCGGCCCTGGTGCAAGCGGTAAAGCTTTACCGCCTGTAACCAAGAGGTCCAGGGTTCAAGCCCCAGCCTCTGCACATTTGTGCGGGAAAGGCTATTGGCTATTTTCTCTTCCCCAGACCCCGCAGTGCGGGAGCCTACGGCACTAGGTACGCCCTTTATAAGGCCCGATACTATTTTTGATTTTTCTGCTGGTAGAAATATATTAGATTCTAAAATAAAAAAATGGTTTCGAATAAAAATGTTGTCAAAAATGAAAACAATAGAACTAATCAATATCTATAATTTTTATGTGCCTTTAAATATTTCTGTGTGTCTTTACTTTTTTCTGTGCGTTTTATAGCAACCCACAGAATAATTATAATTTTTCCGTGGATGTATTGTATTTTTCTGTGCGTTTACCAAAAAACCGACAGAAAAAATCTAATTTTTCCGTGAGTATATAATTTTTCCGTGTGTGTATCCATACTCACAGAAAAATCATGCAATTTTTCTGTGGGGTTTTTTTATTTTTCTGTAGGTTTTTGTAGAAACCCACGTTTTTCCGTGAGTATTAGAAAAACGCACAGAAAAATTCATCACCCACGGAAGTATTTGATTTCCCAGTAGTGAAACTACAATGTATCGTTTGCAGTTAGAAGCTTGCAGTTTTTCATTCGAAGCGAACTAACATTTTCTGTTCGCAACGGGTGCAGCTTTGCAGCAAGCACCACCTGTACTCCCCCTCAGCATCATGCAGTGTTGATTGCTGTGGCACGCGGCTGGGATCATAGTAACCAGCAGCATTATGAAGCTAGGCTGAGTCAGTGTTGAATCCCCACAAACTTGTGACAGATAGATATGATTTCGGACAGCTGGGGCTCTACACTTGACTTGTGTCGGATCAGTCGTGTTTCCAACAGGCCAGCCACATTTTGCATTAGCGTGGACTCAAGCCTCGGTAGCCTCACCAATCTAGGAGCTGAGAGCTGCGGGCTTCAGAGACGAAGAATACATGTGAGTGGTGGCCGTTGGAGTGGCCCTTTGAAGATAGGATCCACCAACTCTTTTTTCGGGTAACAACATGACCTTGTTCGCTCACGAATTCCCTATGCTTCCCAAGACAATGGTATTTTCGGAATGCACATAACCTTTCCTTAGAGGATGTGTGCATTCCAGAAGGTTATATATGTAGACCTCATCACAGCTATCAGTGACAGCACTTGTCAGTTTGTATGCATGAGTCGAATGATTCCTCATGCCTCTTGTGGACACTAACATTTATACCCACCTTTTATATTTATAGAGCTTCGAACAAATATGCAAGTAACATGGAACTATACTAGTTCTATGACTAGTGCCTCAAAACTTGGCAGGTTTGGATCCAAATTACTGGGGCAAGGATATGAGCTGTAAGTTGGATCCAACCAATAATACATGAGTCTGATTCAATAATATTCCTTTAGTATTGAGTGATTATGTGGTGCTTATAAGTAACAATAGCCATTCATGTTGGGGTAATCCTGGCCACACAGGAGAAGTTATCAAGCATGAACATGGCGTGTCATAGCCAAGAGCAGCGGTGGCGGGAATCCTGAGTTTGAAGTCCAGGTGTTGGCCACGACGTGGTTGGCGCGGTGACCATGTCCATGTGATGCAGTTATCTTAGTAGTGTGTTTTACACTGTGTTTGTGTGCGTGTTAAGCGGTTGTTGCTCATGTAATAGGTGTGTTAGCTACTGTTATAAGTAGCTGGAGTATTGTGGAGTGAGTTAGTGCTTGGTGTACCCGGTTAGGCTCATTGTACTTAAATCTATCGAATGCCAAAAGGGGGGCTGTCACCCTGTCGCCATCGCGGCGGTTCCCAAAATTGTTCTTCGTGTTCTTCGTTTTCCCTTGATTGATCCAGCCACATACAGCGTGTGATTGTGTTCTAGGCCTAACATCTGGTATCAGCTCCTTGTTCACACGCGGAGCCACTCTAGATTAGGTCCATGTCGGGTGCCGCCGGGAGCAGCGATGGCGGGCATGGGGCGCGAGGCAGCGGGGAAGCGCGCCAGGTATACCCAACCCTGACCAATCTGAATTACACCAGCTGGTGCATTCGGGTTCAAGCCATCATGGAGGATCGGGAAGAGTGGGCGGTGGATGAGCCGGATCCGGACGCGGCGGCACCAACTGCCGCTGAGGCGAGGAAGCTGGAGGTGAAGGATCGGAAGGTGAAAGCACATCTCCTTTAGTGCATACCCGATGACATCTTGATGCAAGTCGCCAAGAAGAAGACGGGGAAGGAGGTGTGGGACTCGCTGAAGGCGCGGTTCATCGGTGCAGATCGGGTGGAAGATGCTCGGTTGTAGACGTTGAAGAGTGAATTCGATGCAGTCGAGATGAAGGAGGATGATCCGCTAGATCAAGATGTAGGGAAACTAATGGCATTGTCGGTTAAGAGTAGCAGCTTGGGGGGGGGGGACATCTCTGATGCAGATCTGGTGAAGAAACTGTTTGATATCGTGCTTGAACGTTATCTCAATGTGGTGGCCAAAATTGAACAGTTTTATGTTCTGAAGACTTTTGCATTCGATGAAGCAGTTGGGCGCCTGAAAGCATTTGAGGAACGGACACGGCGAGGTAGCAGCGGTGCTCGTTTGGTGAAGGGCCAAGTTCTTCTAACTCAGGCAGAGTGGGAGGCAAGGCAAAGACAGTCCGATGGTGAATCCTCAGCGAAGGGGAAGTCAAGAGATGCAAGTGGGCGAGGTCGTGGCCGTGGCCGTGGCGGTAGCAGTGGCGGTCGTGGTGGTGGATCTGTCGCTGGCAATGAGGGCACTGGGAAGCGTGATAAGAGTCACGTCAAGTGCTTCAAATGTAAGAAGTATTGGCATTATGGGAATAGATGCCCAGAGAAGAACAAGGAAGAGGAGGCCCACTATGTTGTGGTGGAGAGGGAACCAACAGTTCTGTTGGCTAAAACGATTTTGTCGAATCACCTACAGTGCTCTTCGACAGAGAAGACTGTGAAGCTGTTCCTGAATGAAGTCAAAGTGAAGCCAGAACTCCATCTAACTGAGGGAGGTGATCCATCAGGAAAGTTTGGTACTTGGACAATGGTGCTAGCAATCACATGATAGGTGATCGACAAAAGTTCAGGGATCTGAATCGTGCTATCACAGGCAAGGTGAGGTTTGGTGATGATTCTACTGTTGATATTTTGGGGAAGGGTACTATTGTGTTCCAGGGATTGAGTGGGGATCAGTGGGTACTCTCTGATGTTTATTACATTTCTAAGTTGAAAAGTAATCTAGTCAGTTTGGGTCAATTGACTGAGATAGGTTACAGAATTTTGATGGATGATGATGTATTAGAAGTTTCAGAGAAGTGCACTAACATAATGATCATGAGGGTACCTAGAACACAGAATAGACTCTACAAGATTGATTTGAAAATAGTAGAACCAAATTGCTTGCTAGGGAGTATTGATGATCAGGCATGGCTTTGGCATGGAAGGCTGGGTCATGTGAATTGCAGATCTATGAAACAACTGGTGGGTAAGGAGATGGCTGTTGCGGTGCCAAACATAACTCATCCTGATCAGGTGTGTGGGGATTGTGTGTTGGCTAAGCAAACTAGAGATCCATTTCCTAGGGCCTCGAGCTGGCATTCAACTGAGAAGCTTATGCTAGTTCATGTTGATCTTTATGGGCCTATTACACCAGAAACAACAGGAGGAAATAAATACTTTATGCTGTTAGTTGATGATCACTCAGGGTAGATGCAGACTTATATGTTGCAGAGCAAGGACCAGGCATGTGGTGCTTTTATCAAGTACAAAGCTAAAGTTGAGAATACCATAGGGTGCAAAGTCAAGACTCTGAGGTCTGAAAGAGGTGGTGAATTTCTAGCTGAAGTGTTAACTAAAGCTTGTGAAGAAGCTGGAATCAGAAGGCAGTTCATAGCACCCTATACTCCTCAACAAAATGGAGTAGTTGAGAGGAGAAATAGGACTGTGATGGAGATGGTTAGAGTTCTGCTCAAGAGCATGAAAATACCAGGAAGGTATTAGGGAGAAGCTACCAGGCATGCAGTGTATTTGTTGAACAGGTTGCCAACAAAGAAGCTGGGTGATAGAACTTCATATGAAGCTTGGTGTGGCAGAAAGCCTAATCTAGGCCATCTGAGGATGTTTGGGTGTGTTGGTCACACTAAAATTGTGAAGCCCCAGTTAAAGAAACTAGATGACAGAAGCAAGTAGCTAGTCTACTTTGGAGTTGAAGAAGGTAGTAAAGCACATAGAATGTATGATCCTGTTAACAATAGAATTGTTGTGAGTAGGGATGTTGTGTTTGAAGAAGGAAAAATGTGGAACTAGGAGTCAATCACTGATCTCAATACCTCATATGAGATCTTGGTTGAAGATGAAATTGATGATGTCACAGAAGTGGTGAATGTAGCTGGACAGGGAGAAGAAACAAAAGTTGATGGTAACAACAATAATCATGTGCCAGATGAGCTACAATCACCTGCAGATGATGCTAAACAGGAAGCATATGAACCTATTCCTTCATATGCTGGTATGGTGACTCCACAACATAATGTCAATCAAGGGAATGATTCAGAAACCGGGGAGAGATTTATGATGACACCACTGAAACAGAATTAATGGACTCTGATGTAGAGGCATTGTTGGTGGAAACAGGTGAACCAATAGGCTATGAAGAAGCTACTAGTTATCAGGAGTGGGTAGAAGCAATGGACAAGGAAATGCAGTCCATTGAAAAGAATAAAACATGGGAACGGGTCAAGTTACCTATGGGGAAAAAGCCCATTGGTTTAAAATGGGTTTATAAGCTGAAAGGAACTCTGAGGGTGGGGTGGTGAAATACAAGGCCAGATTAGTTGCAAAGGGATATGTGTAGAAGCATGGCATTGATTTTGAGGAGGTGTTTGCTCCTATTGCTAGACTTGATACACTCAGAGCTTTGCTAGCATTTGCAGCTAACAATGGATGGAAGGTTCATCATCTCGATGTCAAATTAGCTTTCCTGCATGGAGACTTGGAAGAAGAAGTGTATGTGTCACAACCTGAAGGGTATGAGGTGAAGGGTAGAGAAAAGGAGGTGTTCATGTTGAGTAAAGTACTCTATGGTCTCAAACAAGTTCCAAGGGCTTGGAATGTCAAGCTTGACAAAAGTCTGAAGAAGCTTAACTTTAGAAGGTGTTTAAGTGAACATGCAGTATATACTAGGGGTACTGGTGATCATGCAGTCATCTTGGGGGTATATGTAGATGACCTGATTGTTACTAAAAGCAATCCAGATGAGATAAACCTATTCAAGAAACAAATGATGATAGAATTTGAGATGACAGACTTGGGATTACTCAGCTACTATCTTGGGATTGAGGTAAAGTAGAAAGATGATTATATCACTGTGAAGCAAAGTGGTTATGCAAAGAAGGTCTTGGAACAGTTTGGTATGAGTGAGTGTAACCCAACCAAGTTTCCAATGGAACCTGGATGCAAACCTAATGCTAATAAGGGTGGACAGCAAGTTGACTCAACAAAGTATAGGAGGATGATTGGGTGTCTGAGGTATCTACTTCATAGCAGACCTGATCTGGAATACTCAGTGGGAGTGACAAGCAGATTCATGGAAAAACCAACAGCGATGCATGTTAAAGCTGTCAAACAAATTCTGAGATATCTAAGAGGCACAATTGACTTTGGACTTGTGTATGTCCCAGGTGGGAGTGCAGATAAACTTGTGGGATACTCTGACAGTGATCATGGAGGTGATACAGTAGAGAGGAGAAGCGCAGGGGGAATGTCATTTTATCTGAATGAGAATTTGATCACATGGTGCTCACAGAAGCAGAAAACTGTGTCCCTGTCATCTTGTGAATCAGAGTTTATGGCTACTACAGCAGCAGCCAAACATGCATTGTGGCTCAGGAACTTGATCAGTGCGATCACAAGACAAAATCCAAGGCCGGCCACTCTCTTTATAGATAACAACTTTGCAATTGCTCTCATGAAAAACCCAGTGTTCCATGGTAGGAGCAAGCATATTGATCTGAAATACCATTTCATTAGGGAGTGTGTTGAGAGGGGGTAGATTGTGGTGAAGAGGGTGGGAACTGAGGAGCAGAAGGTAGATGTTCTGACCAAACCAATCAGCGGTGAAGCTGTCAGTCATGGGTCATTTGATTGGGACCAGAAACCTTAGTGTCTTAGGCTTAGGGGGGAATGTGTTGGGGTAATCCTGGCCACACAGGAGAAGTTATCAAGCATGAACATGGTGTGTCATAGCCAAGAGCAGTGGTGGTGGGAATCCTGAGTTTGAAGTCCAGGTGTTTGCCATGACGTGGTTGGCGTGGTGACCACGTCCATGTGATGCAGTTATCTTAGTAGTGTGTTTTACACTGTGTTTGTGTGCATGTTAAGCGGTTGTTGCTCATGTAATAGGTGTGTTAGCTACTGGTATAAGTAGCTGGACTATTGTGGAGTGAGTTAGTGTTTGGTGTAGCCGGTTAGGCTCATTGTACTGAAATCTATCGAAAGCCAAAAGGGGGGCTGTCACCCTGTCACCATTGTGGCGGTCCCCAAAATTGTTCTTCGTGTTCTTTGTTTTCCCTTGATCGATCCAGCCACATACAGTGTGTGATTGTGTTCTAGGCCTAACAATTCATTAGTCTGGATCTAATGATTAAAACTAGAGATATTCCTCTATCAGGAGAACCGAAGTTGTAGACCCAAAACCTTAAATTTGAGGGTCCAGCAAAATTAAGTAGTGGGATAAATATCTATTTTCATCTTTATGTTTAGTTATTCTAATAGGGTAATTAGTGCATTTGTCGCTTTCCTAATTCCCCAAATAGCACGCCCATCAAACCTGCCATATCCCAGCAAGCCTACCCTAGCAGCAGTAGCAATCCTACGCTATTGTCGCCACTGCCTTCACCAAATCCAACATCCATGCTGTTGATGTTGGTGTCTGATCGATTGGACCCTAAACTGTCGTCCACTCCCTGCCAGTGCTGCAGTTTTCGAATCCAAAAGGAGACATGGTGGAGGAGATCCAATGAGATTTGAGAGAGGTAAAGAGATTGAGAAAGAGGGTGTGGGGGTCGCTGTGCCAGGAAATTTAGCCATAATGCTCCAAGAGTTGGCATTTCTTTGGGTGGTGTTTGTCAGGCAAGCCAAGGTTCCTTGCTGTCCCTATGCCTCCCATGCCTGTTTTTGGTGTTTCCATTTTCCACTATGTTTGTCTGTGGAAACTCAATGGGTGGTATACACTATGCTCTCTCCGCATATATGTAGTGCCTCTAGTATGAGTGTTCACATGGTGGCATCATACATAAGCCTATTAAAGACCTCAATGACGAGTGTAAATGTTAGTTTTATGAACAGTTGCTTGGTAGCAGGCCTCAATGCATTTCAGTGTACTTTATCATGATGTCTTCAATGAACCATTGGATGGTAGCTTTCAATTGTACAAAAGGATGCAAAACCAACTCCCTAGAAAGCATCATCAATAGAGACATCAACTCGTTATGTGTCACACTTGGGTGAAAGAGTAGTATTGTGCTTGCGAGGGTGAACTTTGTTTTTTGTTTTTGCATATGGGAAAAAGATAAATTCATCAAAAGTTTGACCATATATTTATTGAGATACACAAGAGGCCTCCCAAGGGGCCACACATAATTTTTCACAATTTTTTAATTTTCACACACGACGTAGAAAAGCGGTTTGTATAGGGGTGGTTTTCTCAGCCGCTCCTACCATAAGGTCTCTACAATGTGTCTCACTCTATGGCGCGAGTTGTTTTAGATGACTTGCAACACTAAGCAGCAAGACAGTCATAATATTTCTTAGTACTGTTTCCCAATCCTATACTATAAATAGCATGATGGAGCATGAAAATCTTGGCCACATAGAGCAACCGTGAAAATGGACAAAAAGAGCTGATTGGAGAGGAGCTTGAGAACGTGACTGTTTGATGTATAAGGGTTTCCCCATCCTAGATATCCCTGTGGGGTTCTTTTGTATTCATGAATGGGTGGGATGAATGGTAAATTTGCCCATACTTTTTTTTATAGGGAGGTCTCTAAGCCATATGCTCCACCCGTGGTATTTTTGTATTTGCCTGCTTCTGTTCAGCTAATACTCTGTTACATGTGTGTGTGTGACGATGTCACTACTGTAGTACAATTGAATCATCGGTAATGCTATCATTAAGACGTCCAAAATCTTTCGGACGCTCTGTCTGGCCCAACGAGGCCCACATTTGCCCCTGCCCGCTACCGCAGTGGCCCCGCACCGGCTCTCTCCTTCTACTGCGTCCTGCTGCTGCGTTGCTGCTTTTGCGGACCCATGCGCACGCGGTCTGTGTATGTGCGTGGGTGCTGCTGCCGGACTGGTTTATTTTTTGAGAAATTTATAGGCCTGCTGCACATTGCTGCTGCCTTGCACCTACTAGTAAGTATGCCTAGCACCTACTACAGCTACAGTATGAGTAGGCTAAGTTGTTGTCTTGTGTTTGTTGCATGCTAGCACCTAGGCTTTTTGGTGATTGATATGCTGTTCTTTTCTCTCTATTATCTATGACCAGGATGTATTCTCCTTTGCAGCTCTTCATTAAGGCAACGCTTTCATGTTGCAATTGAATAAATTTAATGTTACAGTAACCTTTGTTCTGATGTTTGCATAAGTAATATTGTTTTGTTGCATTAGTAATTTTGTCGTTGTTGCATGAGGTCTTATTAGGTGTTTCAATGGCTAAATTTTAAATATTTGACTTATTTATATTGTTTTTTCATACCTATGTTGCGCGTGTTTCATCTGGATATATGACAATGGTGCATTTGTTTTAGACATATATTGTAAGCATTTGCTTAAAATTTTCCAGCGTATATAGTAAAGTTTTTATGTTGCTGTTGCTATACTCAAATGTTTCAATCATAGTTTTATAAATGTTTCACTTGCTACTCAAATGTTTCAATCATAGTTTTATAAATGTTTCACTTGTTTCTTTTATATGTTTTAGAAATACTTTGTGTTGCATTAATACAGGTACTACTCCATGAGCATCAGCATGCAATTACTGTCTTAACATGCAATTACTGTCTCCACCTACACGCACAAAGCACGAGATGGGCATGAGCAGACAAAGGCACGAGGCAAGTGCATGCCCTGCATGCCTAGGGAGTAGGCTCACTGTTAGTGTTGTAGCTTATAGCCGACACTGGCTATTTCTCTGTCCAGAATAAATGATATTTTTGCATGCCAACTTGCAGAACCCTGCATGTTGGACGGGCTTTTTTTTTTTAACACGAGTCATGCGGAACATGAGTCAGGCGGCGTGTTGCAGCTGGCGGGGGTAGGCGAGCGTCACAAAGCAGCTGTGTCAGGCAGGTGGGCTCGGCGTCCGATGGAATTTATCTCCATCGGACGTTCGATCACCAGCGCCGCCCTTGAATCATATAGTATGATTAATAAAAGTTAGCTTGCATCTAAAACAAACACATGCCATTTAGTTCATAAAAGATAACGATGATAGTACAACCAAAAAATTGAATGGAAATTTCGTGCTCCTAGGGATGTATGGTTCATGACAACGGCCTCCCTATAATTATGATTTCAGAGGCAGCTGTCTTCTATTGTCCGCCTATAAAAATAAACAAAATGCTAAGGTGTCCTGAAAAACTTGGCCCAAGCAAAAGATTTTTGTAGACTGTTAGCAATTTCAACTAGCTCTGAAAAACTTGTCACTTCTTGTCAACAGTGACATGTATGCCAGTTATTACATTTTTGATATCATGGACGGTATTAATAACTACGTTCATATATAGTTCATCATAGCGTGGATGCATATTGCAAACATTTGGTTTAAGACGTACAACCATGACGTACAACCATGCATGACTCATGAACTCCACTTGTCTAATAAACCAATAAAATCTTGGATAGTGGCCACAATATCACTATATCCACATCTATATTATTTATCACCAAATAGACAAAATGGTAGAAATGCATTTGTTGTCAGAAACAGCTAGGAAGAGAACGAAGTGAAACCAATGCATGCGTTTTGCCATTATTTTATCGTGTTGCTCTCCATCAAGTAGCTGTTGGTATATGACCACCTGATGACAGATACTTAAGCAACAACTTGATCAGGTCAAAGTGCGATGACATCAAAGCCTATGCATTGATCACAACTGCATCGACTGGATCCAGCCATACCAACCATCAATGTACTATTCCTCACTCTCTCACGACAGCTAGCATCGATGACCTGCAACATTAAGCATCATGTTGGTGGTATTGTTTCCAGGTGTTTCGCAATCCTATCTATATGCATCAGGATGGAGAATGAAGATTTTGCTCACATACTGCAAGCATGCATGAAAATAGGTGGGGAGAAGAAGAGGAGAGCTGAGTGGAGAGGAAAACGTGACTGTTTGATGAACAACGGTTTCCCCCTTCCTAGCTGCTATCCCTTTGGTATTCTTTTGTACTCATAAGTCTGTGGGATAAAATGGCAAATTTTCCATGCTTTTTTGAAGGGAGATGTGTCTAAGCCATATATGCTCCACCAGTGGTATTTTTGAGATTATTGCTTGTTTAGTTGTAGTAAATATTCTAGATAATATATATGTGACTATGTCACAACAGTACTACAACATATATTGTGTGTTATAGTGGATACATTAGGAGACCATCATTTCTTTACCCCGACCTACCTGGAGGCAGCACTATGCCCTCCTAAAGCTTTTCCCTGCGTTTTTCAGATGGCATCAAAATTGCTGCAGATGATTTTCACATGGCAATGGAAATGGTGATAATTGAGCCAGTTTTAACACCAACGGCTCACAATATGATGTGGACATTAATGTAGTCAATCATTATTTGAACTGGATATTTTTATATTTTTAATTACTAGCTGATGTTCTCATCGTACAAATAAATATAATATTTTTCTCATTTAGTTCATTTCCCAAAAAAACAGCATTTTCTGGGCTGATTTTAGGATTTATGGAAATCCTAATCACCGTTGGGAGAGAAACAGGTGTTTTATGACCTATCATGACAGCTGGTTGCTGACCAGCAGCGGTGACAACTCTTATCACCAACGAATTTCATCACTGAGGGCCAAAAATGCTGGCAATGAAGATTCTGTAGCTCCTGTTGAGTAAAACCATTTACATATGTGGTAGTGTGGATGAACTTTTGAAGGAAAACATAAGTAAGCCAAATAATCACAGACTCTGTTATTATTATTTTTTTTGCTATGCTAGATGATTCATCTTTGAATTCATCATAAAACTTAACAGAGTCCAAAAGAAATATAACTGAAATCTTGGCGTTTAGAGATTCATATGGTCGGTTCTAGTGTTCAGATGAATTATTCACAAATCCTGCAACCACACAAGAGTAATAGAGCTATGGTTGTCGTTAAATGCTCAGCAATACACTAAGTACTCTATTTGCGCTTGGTAGAGTAATCTAGGGATGTGTTTCCACACCAGTGTGTTGCTATGCCAATGTCAAGGCAGGCATGCAGGAAGAGTGTTGTTTCGTGTCTAATGTACAACTAAAATCAGTGTAGACCATTCTTGTACCTTGGTCCCTATATTCTGTTGATATACCATCCCAACTTTCTGAAACTGTGTGGTCGTTTTTGTAAAACAACTAATCACAGCATTGCATAAAACTAACTCCAATCCAGTCAGTCGTAGAAATTCTTAGCAAGTGTTGCATATTCATGTCTATCTTGGACAGAAGTAGTTTGTGTGTTACTATGGTGAACTCCTCCGCATCCACCTTGTGCTGTCTGGCATGCACAACCTCTCGCAATTGCAAAAACATAATTCCAGACGCCTGCCATTCCTGATCTATCCTATACCACTTGTGGGTTTGATATTGACTTTCCTCCCTCTTTTAACATATCTATTTGGAGCAACAAAAAGACCTCTATATATACTGTCCGTAGCATATGTGTGCTTACATCCAGACGGCTTCATAGTCATAATTTTTAAAGATATGAATGGTGAGTGTACAAGTTTGTTTTGTCGACTAGTGAGGCTTCCCACAAGGCTGCTGGACACTGAATACATTTCACTGTACTTTAGCACAGTGTCGTCAATGAGAAACTGCAAGTTGGTGCTCTTTAGTTATGTATGGATACCTAACCACCTCTAAAGAGTATTGTCATCATTTGTCTAAATGAGAAATTAACATTTGTGATCTTTGTTATAACACTCTAAAATTTGCATGGTTTTAAAATAGCTTAAAATGATTTATTAATGCATTTTTGTGAAGTATGCAGGATAGTAAACTAATATTTTTTATGAATTAAAATCAAATTTAAGGTCTAGCTACGTGTTTGTGCACTCATGCTGCCGCCATCTTATTTTGTGCTGACTGGATGTGACCAAAACTTGAGAAGGAATTCAAAACCATTTGAAAATAAAAGATACTAAAAAGAAAAAGGATTTACTCTTCTCCCTCCCTCCATCTCCCTCTATTCTCCATTCTCCCAGATTGCCATTGGCCCAGCTTCTCCCTCAGCTCCCTTTTGAGCAGGCCGAGCCCAACTGCAGCACAAAGCCCGCTCGCTCTCCCTCTTTCCTCTCTTAGACCGTAGGCCCATGCGCGCACCTCCTCTTCTCTACTGCGGCATGTAAGATGCTGAACACACATTAGGCTCGTTTAGAGATATGACCGGGCGCTGCAAGTGTTTGAATTAGTTGACCTTGAAGACCTTACCATCTAACTAGTGCACTGATAGGTGGGAACAAATGATTGTCTATTCGTCTCAGTATCCATCATTTGTACTTATATCCTTCCTCTCAATGGCCCACTGAGCTCGGATGCATATGCAACATCGGCCTAAGTGCGCGATCCCAGCATAACCTATGCATCAATTACAATTGCATAGTCTTCATCCGACCATAACAATGGTCAATGTGCCTTCACTACTATAGATGGTTCTATCACTGCAGGTGCTTAACCACCATTACTGCTGGAATCTGAACCGACAGTGAATAAATGGCAGTGATGCCGGAATTTTGCGACCGGTAGTAATAAACATCAAACACTGCCGGATCGTGGCTCGACCCGCCATTGATAGACTTTTCAGAAAACAAAAACAAAAAAAAAAGAATAGCATGCCCCAGCGAGCATGCTCTTCCTATCGCCACCGCCGTACATCATAGAAAAAAGAGGTGGGATTCAACACATCACAAATCAACTCAAACACAAATCCATTCATACATCACAAAGGAGAAGGAGCAGCACATTACAAATTAGAAGGATTGAAAGATTTCTACATCACAAATTCATTAAAATTTCATATTCACTAGATCACGAGAAGGATCCATACATCACAAAGAAAAACGATGCAATGTTCATGGGATTGGGATGGATACACCTGGTACTTCACAGAATCAGCAAATGTTCGCCGGGCATAACTTTCTTCCTCCACATCTGCCATAGAAAATTAAATGGAGAAGATTCAGCAACAGATGAAAAACTACAAAATTGTATTATACAGGAGAACAAAAAATCTAGCTTGGATCTGGTGCGGATCTTGCAAAGTACTTGGTACTTACCCGTGTTCGGCAAATCTTCTAATTCTAATTTGGAGCTAAGTAGTGGCGAAGTGAGGAGGCCCAGGCAAACCAATCCCATCGAGCCCCACTACTGACTTGAACACACAAAGGGAGTAACGAACTGTGAATCGAGTAGCGATGGGGGAGGCAAACCAATAATCTCCGCAGCCAACCGCGTTGTCACCGTCGCCGAACTGGACGTGGATTAGATCGACTGAATTTGAACGTGGGCCAAACAACTTGCCTGACGGTCTCCTGCTTGCTTCGAAGCCTGGTGCGGAGGTCACGTCGGAGCTCCTGCAGCCGCGGGCGAGCCGAGTGTCGACGATGCAGCGGCAATGAGAACAGTTGGGGTGGATCCATGTGCCGAGCCACGCGGTCTCTCGCGCGCCGGTCCTTGCCCGACTCGCCCGGTGGCCTCCTGCGCGCACCTGCGTCGATCTGAGCAGGCCTAGAACGGCACCATGGGTGATGCGGAGTGGGCAAGCCGCCGTGCAGTGCTACTGCTGCCTGTAGCCACGGACGCCATGAAAAGTTGGGGGGATGAGCTTGGGGTAATCCAAAAGGACGGGCTGAGGTTGGGGAGGAATCGAGGACAGGCTGATGAGTTTGAGGAAGAGAGAAGGGCGTGGGGATGCGTTTGGGAAGGAGCCGAGCACTATGTCGGGCCGACAGGAGATGAGTATCAGAAGTTAACGCAAGTGAATAAAAATTTCGGGTCCGAATTCATACACACTGCCGGGTCAGCTAACACACCGGCACTGATAGACCACAGGTAGATATTAGTGTCGGATTTTTGCACCAACTGGCAGTGATGTGGGCTTTGACTGCCGGTTTCTCTCCTCCCTCAATCGTTTGATGCCTTGAAGATGCATTACTGCCGGTTATTCCAATTCTGGCAGTGATACTGCCGGTAATGATGCGTTCATCTGTAGTAGTGCTTACTCTCTGGTGCCAGAAGTTTGCAAAGATCTGCAAACATAAGCAGCATGTTGGGCATAATATTTCCCAGTGTCTCCCATTGCTATATTATAAGCATCATAATGGAGCATGAAAATCTTGCTAACATGAGCACAGGTATGAAAATGGGTGGGGTAGTGGGGAAGAAGACAAGAACTGAGTGGAGAGGAGAACGTGACTGTTTGATAAATAAGGCTTTCCCCTTTCTAGGGCTATATCCCTCTGGGGTTCTTTTTTTTATCCGTGGTGGGTCCGTGGATAAATGGTACAAGTGCCCATGCGTTTTTGCATGGTAGGCTCTAGGCCATATATATGCTCCAGATGTTGCATTTTTGTCATTGTTTGCATTCTTTATTTGCAGCAAATACTCCGGCTAATATGTGACATTGTCACTAATGTACAACATATATTGTGTGTTATACTGTACAAATTAGGAAAACAGTCCTTTCTTTAGCCCGGCCGTCCTACCTGCAGGCAGCACTCGTGCCCTCCTCTAACCTTTCCAGTGCATTTTTAGATCAAATCGAAACGGCAGGAGATGATTTTCACATGGCATTGAAACTGGCGGTACAACATATATTGCATGCATGCTGGTCGGGAGCATGTTTATGACTTGAGCATGTTGGTGACAACGAGATTGCCATGACAACGAGCGTTGGACGCATGAACATGTGTAGTGAGCGAATCCTACTACACAGATATAGACATTAGCCACACCATGAGGGAATAGATCTTGTCCAGTCCCGTTGTGCTGGGGATGCTTGGCTTTGAGTGATTGTTAGTTTCCATTAATTCAGACATGCATTGATTTTTCTTTTTCCATGTTTATTACAATTAAAATTCACATGAGACTTGATTTTCGCTTGTTCTTGTCTACCAGACAGACATTGATCTCTTCTAATTATATTCTGGGCCTTGATTGTTTAGGATTTGTTTAATTTTCATCCTGTTCGATTTACAGTTGGTGCCATGTGATGAACACACTGATGGGTGTTTGATGGAGTAGGCTCGAGACGTGTTTGAAAAGTATCTGCATGTTACATGGAGAGAGACATGAGAAAAATATATTAGGACTTGAATGTTTGCTCTTGATTGGAAGTTTGAACTCATTATGCAAAAAACTACAACCTATCGTTTGCAATTAGAGGATTTCAATTTTTCAGGACCTGGCTGTTCTTACCAAATCAACATTTCCTGTTCTCACCAGCTGCAGCATTGCAGCAAGCAGCACCTGTACCGATTATGAAGGTAGGCTTCATGCTGTGGCAGCTGGAGTCAGAGTAACCAGCATTGTCAAGCTAGGCTGAATCAATGTTGAACCCCACAACACATGTAACAGATATGATTTCCCACTACTGGTTCTACGCATGACTCGTGTCAGATCTGTCGTGTATCCTTGATAACCTGCAAGAGGGCTGGAGATGGTGACAATAATCAGGCCAGCCACATCTCCATTAGCGTGGACCCAAGCAATACCAGCCTCACTCACCTAAGAGCAAAGAGTTGCGGGCTTCACTGATGAAGAGTTTGAGTGAGTGGTGGCTATTGGAGTGGCCCTTTGACCTTTGAATCCACAAATTTTTCTTCCAAGTACCCTGGCTACAAACAAGACCATGTTCCCTCACGAATTCCCTATGCTTCCCAAGCCTATGGTATTTTCAGATCACACATAAAGCTTTCTTTGGTAATGATTCTATCAGTGAAAGCGCATGTGCAAGAGTCAAATGATTCTCGTATGTCTTTCGTTTTTATAGAGCTTCGAACAAATATGCAAGGAAGAAAGAACTATAGTAGTTCTATTTCTAGTGCCTCACAATAGTTAGCAGCTCGGATACAAATTACTAGGACCACGATATGAGCTGTAAAATTAACCAACAATCCATGAGTCTGATTAAACAGTAATGCTTTTTTGTTGAGGAATTAATAGTACTTGGAACTAATAACAACCATTCATTAGTTTGGATCTAGTGGACCAAAATAGAGAGATATGTATTAGGAGGAACCTAAGTTGTGGACTGGAACCTTAAATTTGTTGGTCCAGAACTACATCCAAAATGAAGTAGTGGGACAAATATCTATTTTCGTCTTCATGTTTAGTTATTCTAAGGTACTAATTAGTGCATTTATTACTCTTCCATCCCAACACTGTCAGTCATGTCGCGTGGCTCCAACCTCTTGCTGGCACAAACACCGAACTAAAGCTTGCACCTGTTGCAAATTACGACGAATAAATGATAGAGTAAAGAAGATCAATCGCAGTGGAGACACAAGATTTAACATGGAAAACCCTTCTATTGTGAAAGGGAAAAACAACGCGCGCCAGTCGGCAAACACTCACTTATCAAGAGTCGGGCCTACGTTTTGCTCCGTAAGAAGTCGGCCAATATATTGTGCAACTGAATTTGGAACATATTCAACAGCTTCATACCTTCTAAGTTACTGAATCCACAAGTTCTGTGTCGCTGTCTCAGGCTTGAATAATTTCTGATGATCTACACTGATACCACTTTAGGTTATTCAAAAGTAAATCCCAGATCATCGATTTGTTCGGAAGGTGGTTTATCAATTGCTGGTACCATCCCCGGCTACCTGGACCTCCTGCTCCCCTACTTATGGGTACCTACAGCCAGGCCGTACTTCACGCACGGTGGGGAGCCCCCACATGCAGTTTCCATATCACTGGATTGGAAAACATTCAAAAGAACTGCATTTGAAAATTGAAATGTTCCTGCTCTCCCGTCATCTTCTTTAAGATGTGTTTGGTTTATCTGTAATCAAATAAATGATCAATAATGCCATAAGAGTATTTGGATTACAATCCCTTGAGGTGCTTTGACAGAGACCGGAATGATAAGCCTGCTCCCATCACTTGTTTCAACGAGTCATGTCGGTCTCTACACGTCTCACAACCCCAGATGGATTTTCTCTCTATGGCTCAGCTCATTCCCCTCAGATCTGCCTCCTCAGGCAGCGGCACAAAAGCATTCTGTGCGTGTCTGCAAAACTGTCCTGTGAGACTTCTCTCGAGATGGAGTAGAACCACAGAGTGGTGCCTTCCGCTCTGAGTGTAACACCCCAGGCGCCACAAAAGCCTAAGATGTCACTAAACGTCCCTTCCCTCATGCCAGAGTATAAAACTCAGGAACAAAACCAACATCAAAGTACGCAGAGACAACAATAAGACAAAACTATACTTAAATAAATCTCCAACTTAAAACATTTTTACTTGACCTTGGAAGATTCTATATATATAAATTAAGTTTACTACAGCAAGCCAAGAGTGACATTATTATATCTAAATGTGGGTGAAATTGTGAAGACGTGCTGCTAGTCCCATCCCTTCAAGCAAGTATCCAATCAAGCACCTGAAAAGATAGAGGGGTGAGAATAAATCTCAGCAAGCAAACTGCCTGAACATGTCATGCATTCTACAATTTAATTAGACATCGATTTACTCATAGAAGAACACATAATATATGAAAATAATAATTTATACTGTCAGTTTAATTATCCAATAACATTGCTATAAAGAAGTTACCAACATTATACAAGATATCCAATAAATGTCATAAGGAAATAAAGGACATGATATACAATGGATAAGTCACCTTATATAATAATTATAAAAAAATAAAAAGTAATGCTCCTCATAATAAAATATTACTCCTCATCTTCACTTCATGCCAACAAAACTTCAATATATATAAACCACAAAGAGTGCAAATGCAATGCATATGCATGTCTCCTGCCTGCATACCCAACAAGGTATGGAGCTGCATCGTACCCCTCCTCGGGCAACGTACGATGCTGTACCAGTACGGTCATGACCATAGGTCAATGACATAATCCACAAGAGCACTCTGGAATAGTCATATAACTTTCTCACCGACCTGGCTCAAGAGCACTCCGGAATAGTTATATGACTTTCTCACCGATCTGGCTCGATGCACATGCTTATGACAATAATGCACATGATGCAATAAAAAGATTCAACTGCAAGATACTTGCTTCATCTGCCATATAAATCCACAACCACAAAACATATCACTTACCTTTCAATAATAGAAAGATTCTTCACACATATGTTATATACCTTCACAATAATAAAGACCATATCTCTTACCTTTTGAGGATAGTCAAATTATATTGAGCAACTATGATCATATATACATTACCTTAAAGGATAAGTTAATTCCTAATTTGGTATATCTTGGTTCAATTTGTACTATAAGTGTAGGTAGAAATAAACAACAAGCCAAGCTGTAGCAACCACCGCTACGTTTACTTGCCTCAAAACGGCGATGCAAGAACATGATCAAAGAATGATCGAAAGGTACACCACCTGTTCAAACATCATGTTCTCAGAAAACATACTCATACAAACATTCACAAATGACATATAGATCACTTCTACGGCCTGCACTATCGTTTCCCCAAAAAAGCGATTAGACAATCAACCAACATCAGCAACACTGTTTCATATTTTCATTGAGGAACAATTACTTGTACAAAAAATATGAAACTTCTACAGAAGATTTAAAATACAATTGTATACAACTTTTATATAGAACAATCTAGCATATGAGATCACCAAGCTAGCACAAACAACCTCTCAATCTAACTGAACTTTTCTAATGACTGAAACAGGACAGCAGAGTACCAAAATTCATAACTAGAGATATATTCATTCAAAAATCGTAAACTTTACCAATATGGAAAGCCTATGAAATTTCCTAAATATTTGATTCAGAACATTCCACGAGATTTTGTACTTAAGATAGCATAATACTTAGTGCATCTAAAACTGTCCAGAATTTTGACAGCACAGCAGTATGAAGAAACAATGACTATATCTCCCAAATTATAAGGTCTATAAATATGATTTCTATGCCAAAAAGTAAGACACAGAAGTTTAATAACGTAATATAATTTTTCTACAATTTTTGGACATATAAAAATAGCCGTAAACAGCACATAACAATAACTGCAGGTTCTGGAAAACAGCAGAGTTCAAATACGAGATTAGAACCCTAACCCCATTCACTAATCCATCCAAATCGGTAAAACCAACCATGGGTTTACTTCAAAAACAGTGGGGAAAACAAGATCTTACCCAACAACGAGTAAGATGAAGAGGCACAATGATTGATCTCCGATTCCCTTCTACCTCGCAGCGATCTCAACGCTACACATCTCTTAGACTTGATCTACTACAGGGACGGGATCACCATCAAGAACAACGAGAAAAGACATGGGATCGAGGGGAAAACAAGAAGAGAAGAACACGAACCGGCTTTGATAAAGAACGACTACGGCGGCGATCCACGGGCAAAGACCCTAATTTCTCCAATCTCTCCCCTTCTCTATTCTTCTTCTTCTCTTGATCTTCTCCAGTACCAATATGAGGCGGCGGCTGCTCAAGGGATGAGGGGAGTTAGGTTTATGGGAGGGGCCAGGGGAAGGACACGGGAGGAAAAGGGACGGGCGGTACTGTAGCGCCGCTACAGTAACACGAGTTACTGTTTACGTGTTCTTTCTTCTCCTTTCCAATTTCCAATGACCGTAGGTTCTTGATCCAAACTCCGAATAAGTCGGATGAGTAGTCAAACGAAATGCGTTCGACAAGCTCTACGCATCTATGATTTCTGATCGTTTATCAAAGCAATGGATAAAAAATTTATTTTTTACCACTCATTTAAATCCCCATTGAACCGATGCCACTTTACGCTTTCTAATACATTAAACGCATTTCGAGGTATTACATTCTACCCCCCTTAAAAGGAATTCGTCCCCGAATTCTCTATATCAAAACAATGTAAGGTAGCTAGCAAAGTACAACAAGTAGGAACCAAATACTTCAGTCGATGATAAACTTCTCCAAGAACAATAATTTGACTACAAATTTCTACCAAAAAGACAAGCCTATGTAGCACCCCAAAAGAAAGTTTTTTTTGACCCAACATGTCAGCTAATGCCTAGTCATAGCTAGAAGCCAACACTAAATAGTAGTCATATCGAAAAGAAAGGGTATAACTTTAACTTCTTCTTTTGAGTAAACTAACGAACCATACTATAATGTCTATGCTAACACTGTAGGACACATTATGTACCCTTTCCATACATATGAATCTGCACTATGTTATTAGCATCTCTTGGCTATCAAGTGCCACATTAGCAAACATACAAGCATTGCTAAGTTAAAACAATCACACACTATGCAAAAGCATTTTCTAGATAGCAGAAAGGTAGGCACTTAACTAAATCATAATTGGAGTTTTACGCATCCAACAAACCTGTTCTTTAACATCTTGAAAACCTATGAAATTTTCTATCACTTCCATACTACCGTCTCACGATGTTTCAACAATTAACGAAGTCAAACAATGCAAGGTTTCAGAACCATACAACATACATGCAAAACCTAACAGGGATTTGTAGAACCCTTAAATCTCAATCCTACTAGTCTAAAAATAATGCAAATTTATGACAACAAATATAATAAGTTATCCACAACTTTTTGTGTTGATAAAATTCACAGAAAACATAGTTTTCATCATGAAAAGGTTGCCACAAAAAAATAGTGCTTTTAGTATTTCTCAGCACATTAGCAAAAAGGTTCACCAGTTTTCTTTTGTTAATAGGAGAGCACAAATAAGTCATTCAAATAGATTAAAATTGTTACTAATATAGCTCAACAACATTTGAGGTGACCACAAACCCGAATAGAGCAACACAAGAATAAAACATACCCAATAAGTGAACTTCCATAGATCTTTTATAGACTAAAACAAGCATACTAATTTTTATGTGGTTTGGTAAACACCCAATTTGAACTTGAGATTATTATGGGTGAAACAAATGATAAAACTTAGTAAAAAGATTGCATGTCCACAATTCGTACAATAATTACTACTACAAGTTATGTGAATCCAAGATAAATTTATAGCTTGACATTTTCTATAGCAACATGGGCATGGTAAGTATTCAGAATGTATAACTACACTATGATCTGCACAAGGTCACAATGATACTTTAGGAGAATCCTACAGCATTCTATGGCCAGGCTTAAACATCGCAACAACAACAAATTTTGAAGCACTCAACGATCCACCAATCCGATATGTCGAGAGAAAATAGCTAGAATGTACGGCGTGGAGGCCAATCCACCCGCCACTCCCCCATTTTCTTCGAATATGGATAGTTGGGTCGCAACCTATCTCTCAGGCAATCCTCACATAGTAGTTCAGAGAAGGCATTGTGGGGGCCCTCCACTCCACCCGTCCGCACTACCAATGTATATCTACTTTAAGGGTTACAAAATTTCTGCTTTGCAAATCAAATAGAACAGTTCAACATCATCACCCCTTAGGCAGTATTTAATAGTTCAATTATAAACAAACTTCAAGATTGCAAAAACTAGACAATTACATATTCATAAGAGCAACAAATATGGATATATTCAAACACATGAAAGATATGACAAGACCAACCAAAGAATGATATACAACATAAACTTCAAGTAAAGTTAAACAAAAGCAAACATCTCCACCTCAACAGGCACAGCTACAACCATGATAAACCTACACATATAAGCGCATTAAATTCAAGAGATTCATAGTCTAATAAAACAACTATGAATAAGTAATAACAGGGTACAAGAAATGACAAGCAACTCAACCCAACCTACATGTGCAAGTGTGTCAAATTAGTCCATATTTTCCATGAATCTAAAGCCTAAGCTTTGATACCAACTGTAACACCCCAGGCGCCACAAAAGCCTAAGATGTCACTAAACATCCCTTCCCTCATGCCAGAGTATAAAACTCAGGAACAAAACCAACATCAAAGTGTTACGCAGAGACAACGATAAGACAAAACTATACTTAAATAAATCTCCAACTTAAAACATTTTTACTTGACCTTGGAGGATTCTATATAAGTATATATATAAATTAAGTTTACTACAGCAAGCCAAGAGTGACATTATTATATCTAAATGTGGGTAAAACCGTGAAGACGTGCTGCTAGTCCCATCCCTTCAAGCAAGTATCCAATCAAGCACCTGAAAAGATAGAGGGGTGAGAATAAATCTCAGCAAGCAAACTGCCTGAACATGTCATGCATTCTACAATTTAATTAGACATCGATTTACTCATAGAAGAACACATAATATATGAAAATAATAATTTATACTGTCAGTTTAATTATCCAATAACATTGCTATAAAGAAGTTACCAACATTATACAAGATA